>PVIU01014252.1:21527-52856 GCA_004026605.1 Ondatra zibethicus
AAGGGGGGGGGGGGAAGGGAAAAGGGAAGGACTGGGGAGAGCTTGGGGGAATGGGAGGGTAGAGATGGAGGAAGGGTGGATATTGGAAAAGGGAATAAGATATCTACATTAAGGGACTCATTTTAGGATTGGCAAGAGACTTGGCTCTAGAAGGGATCCCAGGTGTCCACGGGGATGTTCCCAGCTAGGTACTTGGGCAACAGAGGTGAGGGTGCCTGAACTAGCCTTGTCCCATAATCACATTGATGAATATCTTGATCATCACCATACAAATTTCGTCCAATCGATGGAGATAGAGACAGAGACCCACATTCACATCAGAGCAATGGACTGAGCTCCCAAGGTCCAGTTGAAGAGCAGAAGGTGGGAGAAGATGAGCAAGGAAGTCAGGACCGCGAGGGGTTGGTCTACCCACTGAGACAGTGTGCCTGATCTAATGGGAGCTCACCAAATCCAGATGGACCAGGACTGAATGAGCATATGATCAAACTGGAATCTCTGAATGTGGCTGCCAATGGGGGCTGACAGAGAAGCCAATGATAATGGCACTAGGACCTATCTCTTCTGCATGTATTGGCTTTTGGGGAACCTAGTCTATATGGATGCACACCTTCCTAGGCCAGGATGGAGGGGGGAGGGCCTTGGGCTTCCCACAGGGTAGTGTACCCTGCCCCCTCTTAAGGAAGCAGGGGGATGGAGTAGGGGTAGTGGGAGAGCAGGAGGGGACTGGGAGAAGGGGAGGAAGTGTAAATTTTTGAATGAAAAATAAAAGAATATGAAAAAAAGATTTTTTTAATGTTCGTGTTTTGTGAAAGTGCTTTGTCTACAGTCTGCATGTATGTATGTGTATCACATGCATGATTCCGAAGAAGGAAGAGGGCATCAGATTCCCTGGAATTGGAGTCATAGAGAGCTGTTATTTGTCATGTGGATGCTAGGAACTAAGCACAGATCCTCTGGGAGGTCAGCAAGCTTTACCACTGAGTGATCTCTCCTGCTTTAGAAGGCATTAATCTTGAATCTTCCTCCCACAGAATGTAACGGTGGTAAATCACACCGTTTGACAATGCTCTCCTGTAAGGAGGCTAACATTTGCTCTTTGCCCCCCCCCACACACACAACAATACAAGCCATTGTCATTGTTCTTGGTTACTGTGATGTTTGATATTGATTATCAGTGTGACAGGATGGTCACCCAGGAGACAAGTTTCTGAGAATGTATAGAATCTTTATTAGTTCACTGAGGTGACAAGACCCACCCTAAGATTGAGGGGGGCAGTTCCTAGGTTTGGGTCTCTACATAAAAAGGAGGAGCAAGATAACTGAGCCTGAACACCCATCACTTTCTGCTTCTTGATTCAGATGTCATGTGACCAACTAAAGAGTTTCTCCATGGTACCTAGCTTTTATAGTGCCAGAAAGTGGTTTGCAGTCAGCTGAGGAAGAAAAAGCATCAGAAGTCTTGCCGCTGTGGATCCTATCTATATCTACATTATTGACTTGCCAGGCGACACTGTGGGCATGTGTGATCATTTGAATGTAACTGGCCCCCATACACTCAGAGTTAGTATTACTACTAGGAGGTGTGGCTTCTTTGAAGTAGGTGTGGCCTTGTTGGAGAAAGTGTGTTACTGCGAGGTGGGCTTTGAGGTCTCATATGCTCAAGTCACTCCCAGTGTTTCAGTTCACTTCCTGTTGCCTGTGGATCAAGATGCAGAATTTTCAGTTCCTTCTCCAGCACCATGTCTGCCTGCATGCCACATGTGCCACCATGATGGTAATGGACAGAACCTCTGAACTGTAGGCCAACCAATTAAATGTTTTCCTTTGTAAGAGTTGCCAGGGTCATGGTGTCTCTTCACAGCAATAGAAACCCTAACTTAGACAGCATGCTTGCCATGCATTTTCATGATGGAGGACTGATGTGGAAAGGTCCAGAGCACTGTGGGCACTACCCTCCCTAGGCTGGTGGAGCTAAGGGCTATAAGAAAGCAAGCTAAGCATTCCAGGAGGAATAATCCAGTAAGCAACGCTCCTCCATGGCCTGTGCATCATTTCCTGCCTTGATTTCCCTCAGTAATGGATTACGATCTGTAAGGTGGAGTAAACTCTTTCTTCCCTGTCTTAGTTATGATTTACTATTGCTGTGAAGAGACACCAGGACCACAGCAACTCTTATAAAGGAAACATTTAATTGAGGGGGCTCACTTACAGTTTCAGAGGTTCAGTCCATCATGACCATGAAGGAGAGCACAGCAGCGTGCAAGCAGACGGGGTGCTGGAGCTGACAGCGCTACATCTTGTAGGCAACAGGAAGTCGGCTGACTGTCACACTGAGGGAAGCCTGAGAAAAGAGACCTCCAAGCCTGCCCCACAGTGACACGTTTCCTTCTCCAACAAGGTCACACCTCCTAATAGTGCCATTCCCTTTGGGGGATATTTTCTTTGAAACCACCACAGTCCCCAAGTTGTTTTAGACCATAGTGTTTGTCACAGCAATAGAAACCCTACCTAAGACAGTTGGATTTGATGCCTCCATCGCAGGAGGGAATTCATACCTATTACTGCAAACCTGGTGAAGTCAGAGGCCCTGTTTGATGTAGGGGTGCAATACCTGCTACTGTTGTTTTGCTAAAAGGACATGGTGTCAAACTGCCTTCTAAATATTTGTTTATATTCATACAGTGTCAATGGTCTCAGCCTTAGTCAGAGAAGCGTACTTTTGCTGTAGTGAGTAGTTAATGCAGACGCTCACAACATGTCCAAGTGCTGAGAACTGACGACCCAAACAGGACATCTGTGTCACCCTCTACTCCAAGGCCCAGGGAACACTGTGGAAGAGGGAGCAGAAAGTATGTAAGAGCCAGACGACAGGGAGGAGCGCTGCAAAGAGCTTTCTTCAGGACAAGATGCCGCTGTCTTATTCATTCACTCAGCTACGGTTATACGCACAAGACTATAGAAGACCTAGCCAGAAAGGATGGAGGAGGAGCTTACAAGGCCTCAACCCCCTCCTGAGGAGTTATTGGTAACTAATGACTGCACAAGGAGAGGGAGCCAGTTTCTGCAGTGATGTAGCCACTGGTGAGTTACTCCTGCTCCAGGCAATAGTACCCCTCTCATGCTCACACCAGCAGCCTTAATTAAACTCAGTGGCTCATTTAAGAGTTGGGGAGGGGAGGAAGGGGAGCTTGGTGGAAAAAGGACAAGGTCCAGAGGGAGTGAGGGGGACAAGAGGCAGTAATGGAAACTTGCCAAGATCCATCATGTACATTTACTTAATTATCAAAGAATACCTTTAAAACTGGGCCATTGTTCAACAAGACATTTGCCACCAAATCTGATGATTTGAGTCCAGTCTCAGAGATAAAAATAGTGGAAGGAAATAACCAACTCTGGCAAGTTTCCTCAAAGCCCTGTGCAAATCCATGGCACGCATGTTCCCTGATCATCATGCACCAACACACACATGCACATACATATAAATAGATGCAATTGTAAAAAATTTTAAAGAAATTAAAACTTTTAAAAAAATAAAATCTGTTGCCCACTGAAGCTTCAATAATTTTATACCACAAAATGAAGTAACTGATAAATTTATAGAGAAAATTTATAATAAATTTATTAATGTATAGCAACACAGGAGCTATACACAAAGTAGGATTCAAAAGGCATCTGGAAATTGATGTTTATGTAGAGTAAAGCAAAGAAGCAGGAGCTTGAGAAGGCTACAGAATGTTGTCTTGTTACACAGATGATGTTTCCTAGGTAACAGCTACCTGTGGTCATCTCTGGGTCAAGTATAAGACCCCAATCTTTTCTTCTTGTGAAAAGATCCTTGCAAGTCAGAAAGGCCTGTATAAAACAGAAATGTTTGCTTACATCTTACTGGGTATTTATCTCACTAATAAAAGCATCTTTCATAGATATAAATTTTTTTTAACAAAATGACTTTCAGAGTCATCCTCGTGTCTTTAGAGGGCTGCAGTTTCTCTGAATAAGCAATTCCAAATATGCCTAGGAGATCAGGGTTTGGTGGCACATGACTGGAATCTAGTACTCAGGAAAGCTAGGAGATAGATGGACATATAGACCGACAGTCAGACAGGCAGGCAGGCAGACAGATACATGCCAGAGACATGTATCTAGAGTTGGGGTATTTCATTTTCCCAAACCCCTATTCCTCAACTCAGTGCACTACCGAAGCCTTGTGTACTGGTTTATATGAATTAAAGGGGCATAAGGCAAACAGACAAGGAACTAAGCAATTACCTAGGAACAAGCAGAAGTTACTGCTACTGCCGTTGCCATTGCTATTACTGGGACAAGCTGGGGCAGCGGGAATGAGCAGGCATATGTACTCGTGAGAGAACTTAGAACAGCATTCTCTAGCCAGTGTTACCACATCCAGAGGCTTTAGGACATTTGCAGAAGTTATTTTATTATCTAAATAACTGGAGGATGTCAAGTTCATTTACTGGGTCAGACTAGAGACATCGGATATCAGCTGGAAATGAGCAGTCTGGTACTGTGCGCAGGTTAGGTTTTTGTCAACTTGACATGAGCTAGGGTCATCTGGGAAGAAAGAATGTCAATTGAAAATATATATGCATCATGTGTGGCATTTTCCTGATTAGTGATTGGTATTGAAGAACCCAGGTCACTGTGGGCAGTGCCACCCTTAGGCAAGTGGTCCTGGGGTATATAAAAGAAAAAATTGAGCAAGTCATAGAGAATCCTCCATGGTCTCTGCTTCAGTACCTGCCTCCAGGCTCCTGCCTTGAGTTACTGCCCTGACTTCTCTCAGTGACAGAGTGTGTGACCTGATAGTCATGAACACTTCCCTCCCTCAAATTGCTTTTGGTCATGCAGTTTTACCACAGCAATAGAAACCTAACAAAGATATGGTGCATTGCAAAGAGTTATCCATGTCTTAAGGGCATATCAAATATTCTGCTCGGCATTCAGATGGATTAAGCCCTATTTATAATCATCCAAATTTCATATAGCTTTGATTTAAATTTTTAAAAATTTCTGGTTTGGTTCTGGGGACAAGGTCTTCCTGTAGCTCAAACTCATGGATTTGTTCATTTAACTGTTTTGCTTGTCCATTTGTTTGTTGCAGGGTCTCACTGGGGTTTGAGTGCTCACCGTCCTGCCCAGCACCCTCGTGGCTCCCTTGCCTCAGCTTCCCAGCTGGTAGAATTACACAAAATTACCATTACAGCTGGATTTAATTCTTGCACTATTTTAATGTATGCCATCATTTCAGAATTGCCAATTTAGGGTATACTGGGAGAACACTGAGCTTAGGTGTAGCTCAGGGATAGAGCGTTTACCTGAGTTCCAGAATTAAAAAGAAGCTGAGAAAATATTTTGTACTACTCTGTTACAAATTTTACCAAAAGCTCTTCATTATTTTCAAAAGTGATGTTACCAATCTCACAACACTGACTGCTAGCATCAGTAGGTCCCCTGTGCATGTACAGAGGAGGGGCAGAGGAAGGGGGGGCATCCACAGGATAGGAGACATA
This sequence comes from Ondatra zibethicus, assembly GCA_004026605.1. NCBI lineage: Eukaryota > Metazoa > Chordata > Mammalia > Rodentia > Cricetidae > Ondatra > Ondatra zibethicus. The sequence goes on from PVIU01014252.1 coordinate 27,062, forward strand.
CACAAAGCATGAGATTCAAAGGCTTCCTCAATGCCCAGATGCATGAGCTTGCACGCCCTGTTCACTGAGGATGAGGGAGAGGAAGTGCAGCCCTTTCTAAGGGGATGGCTAGTTATTTCTATGGGAACTCAACGGACTTGGAGAACATACAACAGCCCGGGTGAATTCTGTTTGACCTTCAGACAGACAACTATGATTCTCTGTAGAACACTGGATGGAAGCAAAATAGAAGACAATGGTGTTTAACGTGAGTCCTCCCTGATGTGTTCCATGTGTGTTGATAGACTAGGTCTTTCTTCCTGTCATGTGAGCTTGGTCTTCTCTGATTAATGAAATTTCCATTATATTTCTTTTCCATTGAGAAGAAACTTTGCAGAAGGAGAAGACAAGAGAAATTCAAGGTGGCTCTGAGGCCATTGAGCAAGTCAAAGCAGCCTCCTCTGGAGTGTCATTTTATGAACCTCAGCCGTAGCTATCTACCACAGTGGATTGGCACATGTAAGCCCAATGTGGGCATTTGTTCTTCAGACTGGGTCTCATGTAGCCCAGACTGGTCTCAAGTGTGCTATGTAACTATGACTATGAACTTCTGCTCCTCCGTCTTCCACCTCTCAAAGGCTAGGAAGACAGTTGATAGATGAGAGAGGACCACAGTCAGGGCTCTGTGCACGCTGGGCAAGTGCTCCCCCAGCTGAGCTGCAGCCCCAGTCCTCACTGCTGTTCTTGTCAAGAAACGCCAAGAAGCTTACATACTGAAATACATAGCACGTTTAACTATAAATCACTGTCGGTTCATTTATCCTTCAGATCATAGTTGAAGATATATGCAAGTAGGTTTTTACCATCTATAAAGTATTTTCCAGAACAGTGAAGAGAGCACCACAGAGTGTCATCTATAAAACAGGGTTCTGGTTTTCTAACCCCAGCTTTTCCTTTACCTTTATTACTTGGTGTGATGGAGTGAAGAATTATCAGTGCACACTAAGAAATCTGTGAAATTTAGATGACGAATAGAATATTTTCATAATTGTAAGGTATTCCTACACAAAATGTGTTCTAATTGCAAACAGAAAAGTACTGCACAGTAGAAAACTCTTAATCAAATCAATAATATTTTATGATTTTATATAATAATACAACATAATGTGTAAATGTTATTTTATGTATGTATTGAGAGAGACAGAAGCAAAATAAAAATGGAATTAAAAATTAAAGCTTGGGCTGGAGAGATGGCTCCTTTGTTAAAAGTTAGCCTCACAGCCAAAATCAAAGAAAAACTGAAGTTGATGTGGTGGCGAAAGCCTGTAAACTCAGCACTTGCAAGGGAGAGAGAGGAGAGTTATGTGTTCAAGGCCAGGTCTATGTGATGAGTTCTAAGCCAACCAGGGCTGCCGTAGCAAGGCAGTGACTCAAAAAAAATCAAAAGAAAAATTTGAAAAACCTGATATGATAACTTTTAAACCATCACCAAGCTATGCCAGTTATAAGGCTTTGTAGGTTCATGATATAAAATAATACAAGGCTCTGCCTTTGATTTCACCTTCCAATATTTTATTTACCTATATTTAATAATGGTCCAAAAAGACTAAGTAGAAAGATTGTAGAAATCATCAAATCATACATCTTCAACTGCATGTTGCTCTGAGTAGTGTGATGAGATCTCAGCCATCCTTTCCAGCTTGCCCTGGATACAAGTTACCTCACCTAGCACAGCCACACCACGTAAACTACCACCTGCTAAGGTGACAAGGGGCCCTCTTGATTATCACATCAAGCACTGAAGTACTGCCATGCTTGGGCCTAGGCAACCCTTAGACTTTCTATTGCCCCAGAGGAGCAGGAACTGCAATACTGATCATATAGATATGCCCAAAGAGAGACTATAAACTGTTTCTTAGGAGCGAAGACTGAGAGTTTGCTACAGGTTTGTGTGTGTGTGTGTGTGTGTGTGTGTGTGTGTGTGTGTGTGTGTGTGTGTGTGTGTGTGTACAAGGCTCATAGAGTTTGGTGCTATCTAAAGCTTCAGGCCTGTTATACCCCATGGTTAAGGAGAAAACACTGGATTCTTAAATTCTCATTTCATAGATGTAGATGGACCCATGCAAATGTCTATAAAGATAAGAACAGTAGGAGGAGATGATATTATGAAAGAGAAAAGAACAGAGGTTCAATTTGTTTAAACTACAGAGGACCAAGTCCAGGGCCTCCTACTTGTGGGCCTCTATCACCAGGCTACATCTCCAACCCTAAAGTCAAGATCATTTAAAACAAACATACCTCTAAGCACAGACTAATCTAGAAGCCTTACTCTGGTTTGCAAATCTTTCCCTTTAAAACCCGAGTAAGAGGCCTGAGCATCAGAGAATAAAATAGGATTTTCATTCCAACTTATAAACAAAACCAAAAGCAACTCCTTTGTTTTAATAAAGCCCTAAAGAATGTTACCTCAGGCTCTTCACGTTCCCTGAGGGAGCTTCTACATAGGTTATATTCCATCTCTCATCACAGCCTGGAAAATCTTCCCCCTTAGAAAGATCAGAGCATGCTCGGTTCTCACCATCAGGGTCGCTCAGGTACAAAATGTTAAGTATGTGATTGAGTGACCAAAGAAGAATTTAGAAGACAGAAAGACAGATAGGATACAGCCTAATCTTTAAAAAATAAAAATAAATATAAAATAAAAACTGAGCATGATCACATTCCAAAACGACAGGCACGAGCCAGCCATTTCCCTGCCAGTGAACATGGAGACCACACAGACCCCAGGGCTCCGAGCGGAGACCCTGAGGCTGTGGAGAAAACACGGGAGGCGCTTCCTTCTGCAGCAGCTGTCATTTTCCTGGCAAACATGTCAGGGGCCAGAAACTTTACCCAGACTGGCAGAGACACGGATTAGAGAAGGCGGGAGAAGAGGACAAGGAAGAAAACAGACTCAGGAGAAAGAGTGAAATACGGAGACAATTCCAGAGAAGTTCTATGTTTTTCAAAGCTCCTAGCAAGCCCCTCAAATCTCAGAAAAGGAATAACCCAGCATGGACACCCAGTGGACCTGGAAGTGTTCCCCCCACAAACCAGAAAAGAGGTCTCACTCAGAATCACCGGAGTATACACGGCAATGTGGGTACCATCGACCACTGGCATCTGGGTTCCTCTTTCCTGAACAGACAAGGCATATAGAGTGCCCAGCAGACCCCAGAGGCCCCTTGCCTGCCTGCTTCCCAAGGCTTCGGGATGCCAGTTTTCATGACACTTGCCTCTATTTACCTGTTTATTCCACATCCGAAGCCTGAACAACACGCATAGCCCCGTAAACCCCTCCATTAACCTTTATTTTATCCTGCAGCTATCAGGAAAACACGAAGTCATCTGGGGTCATTTAATCAAGGTTGAGAAGCCTGAGCCACCCACCTGTTCCTGTTCGTCAAAATGAAATCTGCCAAGCGCTGAGTTGCTTGAAAATGTCCCATTAAGTCATTTAAAGACATAGCTCTTCTTGTGTCTAGTTCAGTATAATCTTAAGGGCATATCCTTTGCCACAAGCACAGAACCTCTTCACAGATCATTTTTGCTATAAAATGGAACAAGCTCACATCTGAAACGCTTTGCAACAGAGTTCCTATCCCTGTTTCCTTTATGAGCAAAGCAATCCTACACAGTGTGACCCTACTTGCAGTGAAATGTATCTTAAAGTTAACAAGTCCCTTGCGTCTTGTCACTTAGGCAGTCGCTGAGCTAACCAGAACAGGCATATTAACAGCCTCAGGTCCAAGGTGTCAATCTTGTCATCATATCATGGATGCATTCCTGCTCTTCCTGCTGAGCTGAAGAATCTACTTGCCTTAAAAGTCAACATCTCTGACCTAAGGCAGAATATATAATCCCCTAAATCAAGTCCAAAGAAAGGTCATAAAGTTCTTACTAAAGGCCATGATTGCTAAATTTGTAACAGAGCCTTTAGAATAGAGCACAAAGACTCATTCTGTGGGTTTGACGCGATCGGCTACATTGTCCTTGGGTTTGTCTTAACAGCTCTGGTCTTGCTCTACCTTCTGTCACTGAGCTCACTTTGAGTGTCCGTCTCAGTTAGGTTCCTATTGTTGTGCAGAGACACCATGACCACAGCAACTCTTATGAGGGAAAACATTTAACTGGGTGGCTTCTCAGAGGATTAGTCCATTATCACCATGGCAGGACATGGTGGCGTACAGGCTGGCATGGTGCTAGAGAAGGAGCTGAGAGTTCTACATCTTGCAGGCAACAGGAAGTGAACTGAGACACTAGGTGCGGCTTGAGCATATGTGAGACCTCAAAGCCCGCCTCCACAGTGACACACTTCCTCCAACAAGGCCACACCTACTCTGACAAAGCCACACCTCCTAATAGAACCACTCCCTTTGGGGGCCATTTCCTCTCAAACCACCACAATGTCTCAGCTCAGTGAAGAAGAGCTCATAGGCTCCAAAAATGGACTTCCTTGAGTTCATCTTGTCACCCTGTCCTTCAGCCTCAGCTGTCTCCTATTAAGCTTATCACATAGCTCCCAAATGCCTCTAAGCATTGAAACCCTAGAACTTGGATCTGGAATGCCTGTCATTGACCCATGTCATAAAGGCCTACCCAAAACTAATAAGTTTAAGCAGTAGGTCCTGGTGAGAGGTCTAACAGCTGTTGGAGCATGCCTCTGAAGGGGAGAGTGGAACTCTAGACCGCCTTTTCAACTTATTTCACATCACAGCTATAGAAGCTAACGTGGAGTTTGTGTTTGTCCTAGGTTTGATCCCCAGTATCACAAAATGTGTGGAAAATACAAAAACACATCCCACTAATGAGATGAGCAATGTTTGCACAAACTGTTGGCATCATATGTCATCACCACTGGCCCCAAAGCAATGGACTGAAACCTGCAACTCTGTGAGCCGCATAAGCCTTTCTTGTAAGTCGGATACGTCGTGTATTGGCTGCAGTAGCAGAGGGCTGACTAGAACTAGCTCTGTGGGTGTGGCTGTGACTCCTGTGATAATGGCTGGTCTGCTGCTGATGCAACTGCCAGAATCATCTCTCATAGCCACCTTATACAAGTTTCATAATATACCCATGAGAGAGGTAGTTCCTGAGGTTTTATCTTCATTTTTCTAACAATAACACTGAGTTTCAGAAAGAGCTTTCTTCAACTAAGCACAGACAGTGCTGAGAAGAACCTTGACTCAAACCCCAGCCAAGATGACTGTTTTTATATAATATCATTTCTCATAAAATTCAATAAACAATCACTAAACTGATGGCATGATAAATTCTCACATGCTATTACTTGTTTCCACATATATTAAACTAGAAAAATCACATGCACAGCACGGCTTGCAATGAGTCTTACTCTGTCCCTCCAGCCAGCTCCCAAATAACGACATGAAGACTTCTTATTAATTATTAAAGTTTGGCCTTAATTTAGGCTTGCTGAAAACTAGCTCTTATAACTTAAATTGATGCATTTCTATTCATCTACATTCTGTCACATGGTGCCCATCCTGCTTCTTCCATGTCTCCTGGCATCTCTCTAATTTTCTGGATGCCCTCTGATGTTCTATGATTACTTTCTGTCAACTAGTTTCTAACTCAGCCTCCTAACCCAAGGTTAATTCTATTTCATTAATGCAAATGCAAATTCAGGGTTCACAGAGTTCGGGGATCAAATGTCTCCCAACAGCGGCTTTGGCATTTTCATCCCAAGAAAAGTGAGTATTATTTTCCTTGAGAAATTGGGTGGTCCAGAACTAACTGTTCACCACTAAAGATCCTTCTAAGGACTGTGACTGAACATCACATCACCCAAGACCCTGTGAAAAGTACTTTGGTGTCTCCATGATTCTTCCCCTCCGAGGAGTCACGGTCTCGATGAAAGGACAAGCTGTACTGAAGAGTGTTAGGGGGCAGAAAGCCCAGGGGAGATCACAGGGTCCCCTGAGAATTTGCCCCAGTAGAGTCAAAGACTACCTACTGGCTTCCTGGCACTCCCTTGACAAGGTATCACAACCTTATTTGGCTTAGAACCACAGGAATTTATTCTTACAAAATTCGGATGCCTAGAGCTGAAAATCAGCAACAGCAGAGCCAAGGTCCTTCCCGAGGTTCTAGAGAAGAAACCCTTTTTGCTTCTTTCAGATGCTGATGGCTCCTGCTATTCATTGCCATGATCGCTGTTGCTTCAATCTATGCTTCTGTCTTGGCATGGCCACCTTCCCTAGGGTGCTTCATTCTCTCCTTCTCAGGAGGCCACTGAGTTTCCAAATAAGGCCATCCTTTGAAACTCCAGTAGCCATGGCATGGGCTTTAGGAGGAACACTTCAGCACACTACAGAAATCTTCTGTTTCAGTCAACATTCTCAACAAACTGAGCTGAAGGAGAAAAAGACAAGATCTCCTGGGTAAATTGGGGGAATGAGGGGGTGAGAGGAGAGGGTAGAAGGGGAGGGGGAGGACATGTATAGCTCAATAAAAACAATAAAAAGTAATGGAAATCAAAAAAAGATAAAATAAAATCCCTTAGTGCCATGAAAAATATTAAAATTTGTGTACATATATAGATACATGCATGTGTGTGAGAGAGATGAAGGTGTGTGAGAATGTGTAAATGTGTGAAAGAGTTGTGTGTGTGAGAGAGAGGGAGAGAGAGAAAGTGTATGTGTATATAAGAAAGAGTGTGTGTGTATTTGTGTGAGAGTGTGTGTATGTATGAGCAAGAGTAAGTGTATGATAGAAAGCATGTGTTTGTGTGTGTAACAAAGTATGTGAAAGAGAGAGAAAAAGTGTGTGTGTGCACGAACGTGCATTTATTTACTAGAAGAGATGATGTATGCACACATGTATTCACTAGAAGTGATTTATCAGAAGGGTAACATGGCCATAAGCTGAGAAGTCTTAAATGATCATCTGTAGGATGGAAAACCAGGAAACTAGGAGCTTCTCAGAAGTCTCAGAACAAGAGTCAGGCCAACAACTGGGTCCCAGTTCAAGATCAAAGGCCCCACTGGGGAGACAGAGTGTTCAAAGGCTAAAGAACCTGGAGTCTGATGTCCTTAGACAGCAGTCTGCTCGGCGAAGGGAGCACCACTCTGAGCAGGAGCACCAGGCTCCTCTGAGCAGGAGCACCAGGCTCTTCCTTCTGCTTTCTGTCCCTGGGCCAGCCTATCAGATGATCATGCCGCCCACATCCAGAACAGGCATCTGCACTCAGTTCCCTGGCCCAGTTGCTAGTCTTCCCTGCAGAACCCTCACAGGCACCGGAAAGTGTGCTTTCCCAATTCTCTGGGTGTCCCTCTGTCACACTAATTCTCAAGATCCACCATCACCCATCTGTCATCTTATGCCAACAGTTAGCTAGGTGATAACGTTATTTCCTCTCCTCCTGAAGGGCTGGATTAGATAGAGCAGCTTCCTGGAGTGTGCTAAGGTCCTGCTAGCCCTCACACAGTGCCACCGTATGTATGATTCAGCAGAAGAAAGTGTACTTGTAAAATTCTTTTATTTGTATTCTACAGTTCTGGCCTAGTTGGTTTTCATCTCAAGGGATGTTCATGGGCTTTCTTTTAAGACCTTATTCTTCTCTAGTTTCTAAAAGAAATTCTGGCCATTTTGAATACCTTGCTAGTAACACATGAATTGATGAATACTGAATCCCAGAGAGCCAGCAGCAGCAGGACACTTCTGAGATTACTCAGACAAGCACACTAAAGGTCAAAGGTGTGCAGTGGTTGGCCTGAGATCCTAATGTTACTTGCTGGAAAAGATTGTCTGACACAAACAAGAAATAAGCTTCAGTGGTCTGGGACCAGCTGAATAGGACCCACTCTGGAAATTAAGCCCAGTCTTCAGGATTTGGCATTTCCCAGGCACTGCTTGAAATCAGTTTCTCAGATATTAATGCACGTGAGGCACACCTAGGAATCTTGTCAAAGTGTACAGGTCCTCTAGAAGTGCTCGTAACCATGCACCATCTCTCCAAGCCCTGTAACAAGGGTCTTGAAAGTAATCAATGACAATCTCCATGCTTACACATACCCACTTTTATGCCAAGTCATTAAAACTGTGTCTCAAGTATGCTGTCATCAAAACAGTGACTGTGAAACTATTTTTTTACATTAGAAGCTTTGTCATGATATAACATTAAGTTAAAAAAAAAAAAGAATGCAGATGTGAACTATGTAGCTCAGCAGAGAGCTTACCCAGCAACCATGAAACCTGAGTTCCATCCCTACACACTCATGTCTAAAAACAGAAAATTCAAAATGAGTCAGGCAAGACCCTTCGATTGCCTAACTGCATGTCTAAAGTAGGATCCCACCCACTCTCTCTAGAACAGCTGGGAATCTTCCTGCTCTTTTCCTTTCCAGAAACTACCCCAGAGGAATCCTCACTCTCCTGCCTCAACAACCAAGACCTTTTAAAGTGAGGTGTTGGGTTGGGGACAGCTCGGAGGGTCATAGCACTTGCTGTGAAAGCATATGATGACATGAATTTGGATCCCCAGCACCATGTTAAATCTGGGCATAGTCACACACGCCTGTAACCCAGCACTGTGGGTTGGAACTCATGGGTGGAGACAGGAGGTTCACTTGCATGTTCTATGGTCACACTCGCCTGTAACCCAGCACTGTGGGTTGGAACTCATGGGTGGAGACAGGAGGTTCACTTGCATGTTCGGGCCTGTCAATCTAGCTCTAGCTCAGCGAGAAGACTTTGTCTCAAGGAAGTAAAGTGGACAGCAATAAAAACTCTGATGCCCTCCTCTGGCCTCCACACATGAGCACACATACATGCATAACCCATGCATACACCATACATGGGGGTGGGCAGAAGGGAGGAGAAGAAAAAGAGGAGGAAGACAAAAAAAGAAGAAGAAACGTGAAGCCTTAACTAAACAAAGGCTTGAAGGAGAACAAAAGGTAGTCCATAGGAGCAAGACAGCTGGCCACCCACTTTGGTTCATCAGCAGACATTCACTGAGGGCTTACTGTGTGCCACACACCACGCCAAGTGCTGAGTTGCACAACAGACACAAAGCCCTATCCCCTTGAAGATTATAACCTAATGCAGAGAGGCTAACAGCTACAAAATTAAAATAAGCACATTGCAGTGACATTACTAGATGGTAAATGTCACTGAAAAATAATAGAACAGGGTAGGGGAGTCAGGTACACAAGGGTGAGAGGGGATTGCAGTGCCAGTGAGGGTCATCAATGTGGCCATGACGAAAAGGTGACATTGGGTAACTGGTTTATGTGAGGGGATTAATTAATATTCATGTCTGGGGAAGAACATTCCAGGCAGGCAAAACACCAGGTGCAAAGGCCCTAAAATGGAAACATGTCTGGAATCTTAAGGAACAGCAAAGAGGTCGTTATATCTATAGTAGCTATGTGATGGGAGAAAAAGTCAGAGATCACAGGAGAGGGGCAGATCATGCAGTTTTTACATTAACATTACAGTTTAAAACCGAGAGTCATAACAGCCAAACACAGAGCTCAGGGAATCCTGCTAAGGAGAGGGAGGAAGGATTATAGGGGCCAGAGAGGTCAAGACACCACAAGAAAACCCACAGGATCAACTGACCTGGGCTCATACAGACTCATAGAAGCTCACAGAGACTGAGCCAACGACGAGGGAGCCTTGCATGGATCTGACCTAGGTACTCTGCATACATGTTATAGTTGTGTAGCTTGGTCTTCTTGTGCGACACCTAACAGAGGGAGCAGGGGCTGTCTCTGACTCTTTCATATGCTTTTGGGACCCCTTTCCCCCCACTGGATTGCTTCACCCAGCCTAAAAACGAAGGGAGGTACCTAGTCTTACTGAAACTTATTAGGCCTTGTTTGGTTGATATCCCTGGGAGGCCTGCCCTTTTCTGAAGGGAAATGAAAGAGGAGTAGATAGTGGATGATGGGAAGTTGGAGGAGGGGCGTTGAAAGGGAAGGAGGGAGGAGAGAAAAGAGGGGAAACTTTGGTTGGGATGCAATATATGAAAGAAGAATAAATTTAAAAATAGAGTCATTGGAGAGTTTCGAATTGAAAAGTAGACTGATTTGACTGATGTGTCAGACAGTCAAATATCTTGGACTGAGGATATTTGTGCCACACACCACGCTAAGTGCTGAGTTGCACAACAGACACAAAGCCCTATCCCCTTGAAGATTATAACCTAATGCAGAGAGGCTGACAGCTACTTGGTGGCTTGGTGGTGGAATGCTTACCTATGCCTGGGGCCCTGGACTCAATCCCATGCCCCATAAAGGAGGAGGGTGAGAAAGAAGATGAATAAGAACCACTACTACCTATCTGGCCCCAAATATGGAGAACAAGGATAGAAACTTAGAGACCAGCTAAAGGCAAATGTAATAATCCATGTCGGGAAGATGGAAAATCACACTAAAGGTAATAACAACGGAAACAGCAAGAAATCATAAGACTGAAAACCAGGGATCTTTTTAATGCACATGGTGCTCTATTTTCATATACACCTTTATGCCAGAAGAGGGCATCAGATCCCAATATAGATGGCTGTGAGCCATCATGTGGTTGCTGGGAATTGAACTCAGGCCCTCTGGAAGAGCTGCCAATGCTTTTAACCACTGAGCCATCTCCCCAGTCCACCAGGGATTTTTTAAAGGATTCAATGTGGGATGCAAGAAAGAGAGGAGGAGGAGGAGATGTTTGGCTGCAGCGCTTAGGAAAATGAAGCCATCTTTAGCCAACATGCAAAAGAATATAAGGAAAGCCAGTTTGGAGAAAAGACCCAAATTCATCTTTGGCTGTATGATAAGACAGACCCGATGATTGGTTGGACTTGAATACCAGGAGCAGTCATCACGGCAGCCAGGAGGGCAGAGGAGGAATCAGGGAGAGACACAGACTCAACCCAAAGGCTGAGATCTGGGTGTGTCATGGAAAAAGAAAGAGGCAGAAAGTGTCTGGGAAGATGAGAGAGAGAAAGTAAACCAGGAAAGCTGGTGACTTGGCAACCAGGAGAAAACCAGTGTTTGGGGGCGAAGAACCAACAACAGCACCAGGTACTGTGGGAGGTCTTAAAGGCGACAGTGAGAGGCAAGATTTGGATAAAGCCAGGCAGAGGCCAGGGTTAACCTTCAGGAAGGACAGAAAAGATCAGCAATAGAAAGAGAAAAAGAGCCCTGTGCCTGGGATTAAAACTTTAGGAAGGGAAGTGGTGACGGTGCTTTGGGCCTTTAAGGAACAGACTTGTGAATGCCTGACTGGGACGTCTCTGTGCACTCCTAAGTCTGTGTTCTCATGACTCAATAGACGATGTTGCTGACTTACTGACTCTTTGTTCTCGAGCTCTGCCCTGAACCAAGCTTAATCTTTTAAGTTGAAGGAAATAAGTAAAGGTCACCTACCAGCAATTAAGCCGTCACTCACATGAAACCTGGACTCAATCTGTGGCGTGAACGGGGCATTTGCCACAATCTTCTCCAGCCTCTGAGGCTTTGCTCCAGCAATTGATCTGTGTTTTCAACAGGGTTGCCTCAGCTTAGGAGCAATGTTGAGAAATGTACACTGTCCCTTTCTGTACTGGTTCAGCCCAAGGAGACCAGACGTCTGAGGTCAAAGCCAAGGGTGTTCCTTCTGCCATCACACACTGTCTCCTGTAACATCGTCTCCTGCCACCAGCATCCCTGCCAAGTTACCCATTTAGAACTGTCTTTCACACAAAGTCATATGTGAATGCAGAAGGGAGGATATACTTAAACCCATCAGAATAATTTCTTTTTTAACTCAAAAATGAAAAGTCTATCTTGAAATTTTCCCTCAACATTAGCTTTTTCAGTTTCCTATTTCCCTAGTTAAGCCAGAAGATGAAATATATCTCTAGGGACACCTAGGTAATTATATTCAAATAGGTGATCTGCTTGTTTCCACTCAATAGAAATGACTACCATTAACTGTCATAACTAGAGAAAAGAAAAGGATCTGTAACACCTCTCCTTCTAGGATCCCAGTACTTTAAAACCAACCGAAAGAAAACCTTAACTGAAGAGGAACTCTATAGCATACTTTACAAAAATGATGATGATGATGATGATAAAGATCAGGGAAGGTTTTTCCACCAATCACAGCATAAAATGTTTTAGATATTATCTACTTGTTAAAGGAGAATCATCTGCAAGAAGGCGACATAAATGTGTCTGTATGAGGGCTCTTTAGCTATTTGTTTGCTATATTATTCCCACTGGTTTTCTAAACTTATGAACTTTTGTTGTAAATAATAAGCTACACACACATGCACATACTCACACACGCACGCACACACAAACACATACCCTCACCTACAGTCATGCAAGTATATATAAACAACCATCCAACCCACACATTTTATCTGCCAACACCCACACCTCACCAGCAAATAGGTTTCCCTGATTTAAGAAAATAAAAATCACTAGTCCTTTCTTTCTGTCCACAATAATAGCTCCCTTTGTTCATGAGTCAGTGAACTCCTCCCCGGACTGTTTTTTCATAATCATAATTAAGATTTCAGTGGTATAAATTGAAAATAAAAGATGGTTCTTATTGTATCAAGTCAACCTATGAGATTTGTCTCTTCACCATGTCTGTAAAATTCATTGCAGAGTCAAAATGATCAGGATCGGGGGGGGGGGACGAGATTCATTTACAAAACTCAAAGTAAATAATATGCTTTCTTAAAATATTATTTTTAGAAATTGGGTTGTATAAGCAACCTGCAGAAGACGGGCTCTGAAGGCAGCTCCTCACAAGCTAGAAGCTTGAGAGGCATATATTAAGCATCTTCCGAGCCCAGGACCAGCAGATGATGAACCCTGACAGGTTGGCTGGCGTCATCTCCCCCATTCTGGGTGCTTGTCTCATGCAATCTGCTCCCACGGGGCTGAGCCATTGCCTTGTTCTAAAAACATCAGCCACACACACACACCACCTCCAGTCCTGGAAACTGGAGAACGCTACACTGTGGCAAACATTTGTTCAGATTCAGATGCACCGCCTGTTGAGAGTGCACTGTGTGCACAACATCCAGAGAATTTCCTCCATCGCTACTGACAATGGTTGAAAAATACTTGTTCACCAAACCTCTTTTGAACACCTTCCAGGCACTGCAACAGCTATTAAAGACATAAACCTAGACTGGAGATCTTTCTTACTTTTGATTTTGGTGGTGGTGGTGTGCGTGCGTGCTCAGAATTAAATCCAGATCCTCACATTTCCTAAGCAAGTATCTGTTAATAATAAAACTGTATGACAGTCCGTGTTCTTTCTCCTTCTTCTCCTTCTCTATCTATCAATCAATCATCTATTTGTCATCGATCTACCTACCTATCAATCACCCATCTATCTACCTTTAATCTGTCTACCTATCAGTCATCTATCTCTGTCTCTATCTTGGGGTTCTCTGTAGCCTGTGTAGCTTAGGCTCAAATTCTGTAAATAGCCCAAGCTGGCCTCAAATCGGTCATCCCCCCACATTAGCTTCCCAAGAGCTGGGATCACCAATGTGTGCCACCCACATTGGTTCCTCAACACGTATGTAAGAATCAACGTCAAAAACTATGGCACAAATAATGCAAGGGGAGAAAAGAGGTAGCATGCTTGTTCTGCCTGGCACCTTGAAGAAAGCCATACCGAAGACCTTGCATTAGCTGGGCTCACTTAAGGAGCTTGTTAAAAAAAGAAAAGCAGAGATCGCTAGCTGCAGACCTGCCAAAGCCCAGAGACCCTGCTGGAAAAGCAAGGAAATGGAATGATGCGGAAAGCACTGAGGCCGTCAGACTGAATGCCAGGGTAGACAGGAAGGACTTCAAATGCCAGGCTTTTATTTGATACTAAAACAATAAGAAACTGTGAGTGACTTTTACCCAAGGATGAACAGTCAGATCAAATTATACAATGATATCACTGTGGCGGGCATTAAGGATGGATTGGAGTGCGCAGAGGAAAGTGGGACTTTTAGTGGGCCTGTGGCCTCCCAGAGAGGAAGAGGCAAGAGCTAGTCCAGAGAAGAGATTTTGGGGGCTCAGGAATAAGAGGAAGGATATAGCAGGGACTCAGGGGTCCCTACTGCAATGACAGATAAGACGGACTTGCATGATCAGTGAGGGCCGCTCAGAAGAGACACAAGTCCGGCTGGACAGACAAGCTGAGACTTTGCTGTTTAGTGGACTATCTCCAGCCGTGAAAGAGAAGAGGTGGGTGGTGGAGGTCAATGAGTGCTACGCCAAGCATCAGTGTCAAAGTCAAAGTCAGTCAGACAACAGCAGGAGATGGTCAGGAGGGAAAGAGCGACCCTGGAGTCAACAAAGTCGACAATGCGTCGGGATGACCTGGATGTCTACATGCTCTGGCAGCTTATTTAGATAGACCATAATCCCACAAAATGGGCATGCCTTAGGGCATGTGTGCACCTGGCTAACTCCACAGCATTCCCAAACATCTTTTCCACAGAGCCAGACACTCATTTTCCAGTATTGCTTTCAGCTGGAGGAGCAGTGAGGCCTTCAGAAAACTCCTGGGATCCCTGGGAAACTCAACTCCTCTGGTGAAAGAACAGATATAGGTGATGCATCCTCCTGCCAACCTCGAATGAAGAAGTAGTGCTTATTACTTCCTTGAGCCAGCTTGTCCCTGGAAGGTGACAAAAAGCCGCTCTATGAATGATAGCAATAAAGGTACAAAGAAAGTCCCAATTTCCATCCTTACCTCGAAGGGACTTCAGACGAAGACGAGGAAAAATGTCATATAGTAGAAGAAAGATGGCCTCCAATGAGCCCAGGCTCCAAACGAGCGCAGACAGGCTGATTCTAAGGAGAAACTGAGGCTACAAACAGTACCCTGCCGGCCTCGGCACCCGCACAATGCCTGGTATGTGATGCCTTGCTGATCAAAAACCACTGAGCAGAGGGCAAGGTGAAGAATAGAGCAGCAGAGCCAGAACAGCTGAGCCAGACAGCGAGCTGGTCCGTTAGAAAGGCTGCCCTGATCACAGCAAGGTGGGGACGGGTTCTAACCTCAGCAGGAGGGAACCAGCTAACTGCTCTTCGAAGCCACAGACCCCAGATTCCACGGAGAAAAGAGCTGAAATGAGGCTTGGGGAGAAAATTATCTAAGCTGAGGTTTCGCCTAGGCACTTTTATTGGTCCATTGGTGGAGACATCAGCAAATTTCAGGAGACCTAGTTCCACCTTGAATACTGGAGGGGCGGGGGAGGCAGTTGCATCCTAAGACATTTACAGCCAGGAAATCCACCTAGGGACGCTTAGGGAGTGGGGTGAGCATAAGACATTTTGTAAAGAGCAGCCAAGTAGACATACAAAATACATACATAGACCAGAGTCCCATGAAGAAGGAATCAAAGGGAACTGTGGTCAAGCACTGAAGGCCTGTGCAACATGCAGGCACCTCTCTGCTTCTAAGACTGAGACATATTTTTTTGTATTTAAATAATAGCCAAATGTTCCACATAAGGAAGAATGGTGTTTTCGTTTGTTGGTTTCACACACGTAGCTCCCAAAGTCCTAACATGTTGCTGGAAAAGCTAATCTACTTTCCAATAGACCAGTCATATGCTCTGGTTAAAACTGCATTGAATGCATTGGTCTCTATTATTGGGCCTTCTCCACATCTCACAAGTCCCAGTGAGATAAAATTCTACCTATGGACCACATACTAAAAATACAGTCTGGGGCCAGCGGAATGGTTGAGCAGGGAAAAGTGCTGGCCGCCAAACCTGAGATCATGAGTCCTTGCGCCCCACGAGGAAAGAGATGCCCAGCTCCAGCAACATGACATGACACGTGAGCACCCTCATGCAAGCTTGTACAACACAAAACAACATAAATTTTTATTTTAAAAAAATTTCCCTTTCATTGAAAATACATTCTTTTCTCACAAAGTATATCCTGATTATGGTTTCCCCTCCCTCTACTCCTCCAGGTTCCTCACTTCCCCTCCCATCTGGATCCAGCCCCTTTCTGTTTTTCATTAGAAAAGAATGGGCTTCCAAGAGATAATATTAAAATATAGCAAAAATAAAGTATAATAAGATCAAAGTGAATCTATCACATTGAAGTTGGACAGGACAAACAAACAGAAAGAGAAGAACCCAAGATAAGGCATAAGAATCAGAGACCCACTCGCTCACACACTCCGTAATCCCATAAAAATGCTAAACTGAAAAACTTTGCTTGCTGCTTCAGTCTCTGTGAGTTCTATGAGCGTTGCTCAGTTGATTTAGAGGCCTTGTTCTCCTGGTATCTCCCATCCTCTCTAGCTCTTACACTCTGCCTCTTCAGCGGGGTTCCCTGAGTTCTAACAGGAAGAATTTGATGGAGACATCCCACTTAGGGTTTAGTGTTCCAAGGTCTCGCACTCTCTGCTTACTGTCTGGCTATGGGTCTGTGTTTGTTTCCCATCTGCTGCAGGAGGAAGCTTCTCTGATGATGGCTGAGCAAGGCGTGATCTGTGAGGATAGCAGAATGTCACTAGAAGTCATTTGATTGCTACATTTTTAAGAACAGTAGTATTTAGTTTTAGCCCTCCTAATGAATTAAATAAATTTATGTAATTAAAATTTTTTTAAATATAGTTGGTGGTTCGTTTTCACATGCTCAGGCTCATGCATCACTGAGTTGCGGGATTTGCTTCATGTAAAATGATCTTTAACATTTTAACAGAAGAGAGTTGAGAATAAATACAATAAAATGCTATCAAAGAATTCCTCCTCTATTCGTTTAATATTGCCTTTAAAGAGCTATTATTATAAGAAAGCTTGCTATATGTATATGCATTCACTTGATAACTGATGATTAACTAATGCATATTAATTAGTACCTCCATATGCTGGAATATGCATTTGGCAATACAATTACAGAGAGACAAGACTGACCTGGCAGCTGCCCTCTTAGGGCTTTCAGCTTTTCTAGAATCTGGCTGTCTCGTGGCCTCCATCAGGAACACCTTGGTCAAAGTCACATGGGTGACTCTTTGAGTCCTTCGGTGCACCTGTTTTTACTTTCAGGTCTCCAAATCTCTTCTCACCCAAAGCAGCTTCTTTAAGCGAGTTCGGGTCCTTCCTCTGCTTTAAACCCTCATCTGGAGTTAAAGCCAAAGTTCTCCTTGATAGGATCTGGCTCCCACCCATCCTCTTAGGCCCAGGTCACCCTGCCAGCTGCACTAGCCTCAAACTTGAGGTCACAGGACCTTTGCACTTACTGCCCACTCTGCCGGGATGATCATCCCTCAAACACCTGGGTAACTCACCCCCCTCCGTCCAGTCTTGCCCATGTGACCTTTCCTAACAACCTCTGGCGAAATCATAAGCCACTCTTCCCCACGTTGGAACCATGTCCTCCCTGCTTCCTTCCTTTTCTCCAGATCGCTTGCCACCATCTGGCAGGCATGCCGTCAGCAGGAATTCGCCCACGTGCCTGTTGTCCCGCCATAGTGTGCAAGCCCCGTGAAAGCAGGGGCTTCATTCTGTTTCCTTTGTAATTGGCAGAGCCTAAAACACCATGTATCATTATCTGTCGAATAAAGGCTCACTTTCTCTCACCCTGGTTCCCGATATGGAAGGAGCCATATACGGGAAGGCCTTGTATTAAATTCATAGTCTAGGAAAAAGAAAAACTTATCCTAAGAAATTCAGGACAGGGCTGGCTTCACAGACGTTCCTGTACTCAGAAGGGCCCTGTACTAGTTTATGCTGTCAGCTACCGGCTTGAAATTCGTAAAAATTTGGGGGTAAGGAGTCATGATCTTGTTCTTGTCTCGCCAAATGGTGTAGCTGCAACTGTTTTGACGATGTGAGGTAAGAGATGTGTGAGTAAAGATTCCCCTGGGATAATGGAGGATGCTCAATCTACAAGGTGCACGACTCTTAGGGCAAGTCTCCGGCTGAATTTAAGGACAGGAGTTCCTAAGCTATGCTGTTCTCTTCAGGTAGGAGACCTTTAGACTCAACAACCGTTTAGTTGCAAAAGTAACTTCTCTAGGCGGGCTTCGGCTTAGACTAGCCTGCGTCCCACATCAGTGATGGGGAGATGTTCTGAGATTTGGGCTTAAATATTGATGGAAAAAGAAATGGAGGACTGAACACAGGAAAAGTGGGTGCTGTGGAGTGCTGGCACAAAGCAAGAAGCAGAGCCAAAGCGGAAGGAAACTTTTTTTTGTCTCAGCTCAGGGCGCAGTAACTCCCTCTCTATGCTCCCTGGTTTTAAGAGATTGGCAACAGTAGGGAGAGTCATGGGTGCTCTGCTGCCCTCTGCTGGCTTTTGAAGAAAGCATCCTGTGTGTGCCGCTGGAGAGATGGCCAAAGGATGGGGGAAAATAAGAAGATGCTGATGAGTAACAAACACTTCAGTTCTACTCTTCTTAGCAGTGTGGTTTCAACCAGTGCGCTGCAATGTCTGCAGGAACCCAAGGAAAAGGCCGAGGAAGACAGGTGTTACTGTTTGTTGTTTGTGCTGAATGAGTTTGTATGTTTGTTCCACGAGAGGGTCTTCCATGGCCCTACAGCAGCCAGGATATGTGTTAACGTCCATGGCCCATGTTGCCAGCAAAGCCCACACAGGAGCCTGGGGACTGGGTTGCAACCTGTGGCCTTGTTCGTGGCTGAGGGCTGTGCTGCTGCTGGAGCCACCCCGGTCTGTGCTGCTACCTGGAGCCATGGTTTTGTCTAGGCCCAGGCTTCTGCCAAGGGCCATGTCTGGCTTCAAGGTGTAGAGCCGTTAAAGTCTGAGTAGATGCCTGTAGTTCCTGTTGCAGTCAAAGGCCACGTGGTTGCCCAGTAACCTGGGACCATGTTGGTGCCCAAGGACCATGCTGTAGCCAGGGCCATACAGATCTGAGTGGGCTGAACTGCCACCCGGGGCCATGGTGTCATCCCGGCCCAGGCTGCTGCCAAGGGCCATGTCAGGATATGTTGTCCTGCTGCAACTGGCTCTCTTTCTTTTTTTTTATTTTAACGACTTTATCCTTTAGTCTGCATATATTTTTAATACACCGTAAACCATTTAGAGGTTTTCTTTGTCTTTGAATCTCTCTTTGCTGTATATCTCTCTTTTTCTGACCACATGAGTCTTTACTTTACCAAGCAATATGGATATGATTAAAGCCATGGCTTTGGTGGCTGGATCCAGCACATTCCTTAGCTTTCTGCGATTCCAGCCTCATGGCAGAGGTAGCTGCTGTAACTATGTTTATTGCCACAACTCTATGGCATTTCAAGGTCCCTGCCAGCAAGCAAGCTTCAGCAGTGTGCTCACAAACCACACTCAAATGATCCGTAGTTGGACCGCCTGCCTGAAAGAGTCAGAGTTTGCCCTGGCAGGATGGCCCAGAAAGCTGGCATTTTAAAACAGCACAGCGTTTTTCCTGCTACAGCTGAAAACAAAAAAGCATGCGCTCGGCTTTTCATCAACGCTATGTAAGTGTTTCCTGGCAGGACCTCTTAAAAGAGCTGCAAGGTTTTGCAGCTAAAGCTGAGTGAGGAAGCCTCTCTTAAATGAAAGCACTTGCTTGCCTCTAGCAAGCAGAGCAGACCTGAGAAATTGTTGCTAACAAGAAACCATGCGTAATGTTGTTATTTTGTTCTAGAATTACTTCCCAAGCTGTCTCAGGCTTTATGTGAATGCAGTTGTCCACACATTGGCACCATTTTGTAGTAGAAGGAGCAGACTGCGTCCCACGGCCCAGCTCCTGGCTTCCCGGCTGACCTTAAATTTATATCAATAAAGCAAAATTTATACCAATGTAAATTATTCATATCTATATCATATATGGTATGATAGACCACGCCCTCCTGAAAGGTTACCGTAAACACCCTCAAAAAATTACTTTGCCCAACTGATGACTGAGATGAACCTAGCACACAGGATACACCATAAAAGACCTGATTAATAGTGCCCCCATTCAGCACAAAGCAGTTTGGAGAGAAATAACTGTGCCCATATTCCCAAATATTGTTTATAAAGGTTCTTTTACATTTAAAGGGGGATATGATATAGATATGAATAATTTGCATTGGTATAAAACTTGATTTATGGAAACAAATTTAAGGTCAATTTTGTTATATGTATATGTATTTCTGCTCTTGATTAAGGTATTGTGATTGTGAAGATCATTTAAAAATGTAATATATAATTAGGAAATATAGGTTGTTAATAGATAATCATCAATAATAGTCAAGCTTGTAGTCATCTTAGATTTTCTAGATATATAAAGATATATTTCAGTTAGATAGGCATTCTTCATATCTTTCAAAGATGACAGAATATGGCATTTAATGTTTTAATAACTTAGGGCTTTTCATGACAATGAGACACGTCTGCTCCTGGCAGCACCAATCTTCTTCAAGAGGAAGATGGGCATCAAAGAGGCTCCTTTGGAGTTTTACAACCATTTGGGCAAGAAACTGCTCTTGCCTGGACTGTTGCATAAACTGGACACAAAGAACCTGCAGAGAGAGGACTGCTGAATTTGCCTAAAGGTGAGATGATCCTTCGGGGTTCATGATTCATGAAAGAGTCTGCGAGACATTCTGCAGGATACAGAAGAAAGTGACTAAACTGTCTTTGAAATTTCCTGATTTGGGGCTGGAGAGATGGCTTAGAGGTTAAGAGCACTGCCTGATCTTCCAAAGGTCCTGAGTTCAATTCCCAGCAACCACATGATGGCTCACAACCATCTGTAATGGGGTCTGGTGCCCTCTTCTGCCCTGCAGGCATACACACAGACAGAATATTGTATACATAATAAATAAATAAATATTAAAAAAGAAAATTCCTGCTTCATGGAAAAGTCTGCTAAATACTCTGGGCCTGTAGGCTGAAGATGGATGCCCCAACAGTACAGAGGAACTTTGGGTGACTGTACAGGCAGCAAGATGTCTCAGTCACTTCTAGAGTTTTGGAAGTTGCTTACTTTTCATTTACTTAGGTAGTATTATATCCTTCTGGAGTGTTTAATGGAGTTGAAGAATAGATAGAGTTTTCTTTAGTTATGATAAAAGATAAAGTATATCTAAATATTGTAACTATAATTCTTGCTTGATAACTGTTTTGTTATATGTAATTTTACTATGTTAAAGTGAAAGCCTTTCTTTTTTGTTTAAACAGAAAAGGGGAAATGGTGTAGGAGGCTCTTCTGTATTTGTGTTACTTTCATTGGTGAGTAAAGAAACTGCCTTGGCCTTTTGATAAGGCAGAAATCAGGTAGGTGGAGTAGATAGAACAGAATGCTGGGAAGAAGGAAGGCAGGCAGAGAGAGCTGCTATAAGTCGCCAGAGTCAGACATGCTGAATCTTGCCCCGTAAGTCACAACCTCGTGGTGAACACAGATTAATAGAAATGGGTTAGATCAAGATGTGAGAGTTAGCCATGAAGAGGCTAACCATGACCAGTCTTCAGCTTGTCCTGCAGGGTATTTCATGGTTGGCACCCTTTAGGGAGCCTTGTCTACACTTAGCTTTCATAACATGGAACACATGTGTTATTAGTGGGCATTGCTTTTGTTTCTTCTTTTTATTTTGTTTTGTGTTAGTTTTTGTTGTTTACTCACCTTTCTCTTGACTACCAGCAAAGGACACTGTAGAATTCTCCAAACGGCTCTTAAGGCGCAAGTGCAAGATATTTTTCACTAGTAAATATTTTAAGAAAATTTCTCTGAACATGGAGAGCATTCATTTTTGCCTTCTAATGGAAGCAGAATCTATACTTATTCAATCCTTCATTAGAAAGACAACCAAGAAAGTCTGACATCAAGACTTTGGGGTAATAAATATTTGCTGTATTGGCCAACAGAGAAAGATGTTGGAAAGGGGGCACCAGAATTACAAAGAGTGGAACTAAACTTTGAATTACCTAACGTCTTAGTTAGGATCTCTATTGTTGTGAAGAGACACCATGGCCACAGCAGTTCTTATAAAGGAAGACATTTAATTAGAGCTTGGTTACAGGTTCAAAGGTTTAGTCCATTATCATCACGTTGGGAAACATGGTGTCCTGCAGGCAGACAATGGTGCTGAAGAGGTATCTAAGAGTTCTATGTCTAAATTCTGACTTCACTACTGACTTATCCTGTGACTAAGGACAATGACTAGTCATGTGAGTGCCTGAGTTTACTCATCTGTAAGATGGAAATCATAGTAACACATCATACACAGCCACTGTGGATTGAACTGCTATGTCTAGAACTCTTAAGAGTCCCTGGCACACAGGAAGTGAGCTTGTCCTACTCTTTCATAAGCTAATAATCTCCTTTACTAGTTAAGCCACTTTGAGTTGGGGGTTATTCACAGCAGAGCACATCCCAACACAGATAAGACAGGTTTGCTCTAGGTAGAAGGAGCTGAAGAGCAAAGACATAAAGGAAGAAAGCATCCTAACCCCCGCTTTGGCACCTGGAGCTCAGCACAATAGAAAAGCACTCAGGAATAGGGCTGGAGACAAACTCGAGAGCCGTAACAGCATGCAAATGTGCACAGAGACGGTGTCCTATGGGTACCGGAGCAAGATGGAATGTGGGAACGTGGTGATAATGTGCATCAGTTTCTACACACATCACTGGTGAATTCAAAATGGGTGAAAATGAAGACTGAGAAACCACTTAACCTAGCAGAGAGGCTGTGAAACCCTGAAAGGCATTGAGAGTAGGGATGTAGAGGAAATAAATCCAAGGGACAAAGATTTCTAGAGGCCAAATCAGGTTGTGTTACCTGTTGGTTGTGGGAAGAAAAAGAGAGGGGGAAGTCAGACCTCTGCCCACCTTTCTTACTTGGGTTCTTGGCAGTTAGTGGCACCATTTGTTGACATGTGGAATACAGATGGAGTTCCATTTTTGACATGTTGAGTATCAGGGGCTGTGGGATGTGAAAGGATTGTTTGGCAGGTACAGTAATGTCCCACATGGTGCTTTTAAACTGTTTTTTAGTGGCTTAAAATAACACAAATTTGTGATGGTGCAGTTTGTAGGTCAGGAGCCTGGCACGGGTCTCACTGTGCTGACTGCTGTCTGAAGAGCTTTCATTGCATTAGAGAGTCTGTTTCCTTCCCTTTGCCCAGCCATCTAGAGACTCCATTCTCCTGACTCATATCTCCCCTCCTGGACCTTCAAAGCCAGCAACTTCCTCATCTTCCCAACTCCATATATCCAACTACATCCGTATCTACAGAGTTAATCTGTGCTGGTTAATCCAGGCTATGGTCTTCATCCCACAGCCCTTTACCTTGATCATACTTTCTAGGTCCCTCTTACCATAGAAGGTGACATATTCACAAATTTTGGAGATTTGGATATGGACATCTGGGGGTGGAATTTCTGTGCCTAACACAGTCCCCATTCAGATGACAAGGCATGTGCAGGTTTGGGAACAAACACAATGATTTGGAGTAAGCATCCAACTATTTACTCCAGGAAGCGCAAGGGGATGGGTGCACTATGGAGTAGCTGGTGCACTGTGCTGATGCCAATGGATGGTGCATCTGTCTGTATGCCTCGGAAAAGGGATGGGCAGTGAGGTGGTCTAGTGAAATATTTAAATTAGAGCTAATTAATGGAATGCCTAATACCATTTGGCAGGGCAGATTTGGGGAGCTGAGTTGGGCAGTAGTCAGGGAATTTAACTCTGGTATTCTAGAGCTAAAAACGAAAGTCATAATATGCTATGTCATGACCCCACCTAACAGGAAAAACTGCTCACCTCCTTGACTGGATAATATTGACTTTGAGGTGAGAGGGGGGTGGTTGTTAGAGGGACCTGATACCTGGTGCTCTCCAACTTTTCAAGTCCATTGCCAGAGTTGGGTGACTATAGTTTACATAAAAGTCCAACTTACTTCTTTTCTTGGAAAATTATATCTGACCCTATTGGACCACTATTTCATATGGTAAATATATTTGTTCATGTGTGTATATGTGTATGTGTGTACTTGTGGGGGGGAGGATACACATGTGTGCAGGTATATACGTGTGTGTGTATGTAGGAAAAGGGTACACATGTGTGCAGGCATGCATGTGTGTAAAAGGAGGAGGATACACATGTGTGCGGGTATACATGTATGTGTGGTTGTGTAGGAGGAGGGTACACATGTGTGCAGATATGTATGGGTGTGTGTATGAGAGAAACAGATATGCATGTGTATGTGTATGTGGGTGCTCACACCTGGAGACCTGAGGAGGATGTTGAGTATCTTCCTCTATCCCTCTCTGTTATGCCCTTGAGATAGGGTCTCCTACTGAACCCGGAACTCCCTGGTTCCCAGCTAGACTGGCTGGACAATGAGCCCCAACAGTCCTGTCTCCATCCCCCACCAGCTCTAGGGTTACAGGCCTATGGGCCCAGACTTTTGCATGCCTGCCTAGAATCCACATTCAGGTACTGGTGCTTAAGCAGTAAGCATCCTGATACACTGAACTATATCCCCTAGCTCCCACACTCAGCCCTATTACTTGAGTTCTGGAGCTGGCCCCTGCACTCTGGAAGGAAGGACCCCACCCCTCACCACAGACATGGGTGATCCTGTCCTGAGGATATGCATGTAGGGGAGCTGACTCTGCCACCGCACCCGAGGCGAGTGGCCCCAGTTGCTCGATCTGACCAGCCTTTCTAACACTCAGGCCCACAACTGGGCCTTGGATTGACCCACCATAGCATCTACCCCATCTGGGTCTTCTGGAGTTCATGAGGGGACTGGTCCTACAGAATGATACATGCAAGTTCTACAAGAACAGGTTACCCCAGAAGAGCTCCAGTGAGGATCCAGTGAGGATGGTGTACCAAAAACCAGAGGCCTTGAACAGACCAAGAACTCATTGCCAGTCAAGCTGATGGGACAAAGGGGTTACTATATGGCACATTGAAGCCTCCAGTGCCACCAGGATTGATGAAGAGGTGATGGAGAGTCAGGAGAGAAGGGGAAGCAGAGATATTTCTGTTTCAGGTGTGGTTTTTTGTTCTGTTTTGGTTTGCTGAGTTTTGTTGTTGTTTGTTTGTTTGTCTATTGTTCTTGCTTTTGTTTACTTGCTTTCTTACTTTGTCTTATTTTGTTTCATGGGGGATGCAACAGGGATGAGGGGTACTATGGGAGGACCAGGAAGTGGACAGAATTGGGTGCATGGTGTGAACCCCCTAAAGTTTCAATGAAAAGTTTTAAAAGGAACAAAAAGAAAAAATATCTCCCTCAGACTGGCTTCTGGGCAAGCCTATGTGGCATTTTCTTTATCAATGGTTGATGTGAGAGCATCCAGCCCACTGTGGGCAATCCTATCCCTGGGCTGGTGATCCTGTGATGCCAAAGAAAGCACATTGAGAAAGAAAGCCATCAAGTACAAGCCAGGGAGCAGCATTCCTTCGTTGTCTTTGCTCAAGTTCCTGCCTCCAAGTACCAGCCCTGGCTTCCTAATTGCTGATCCTGCTTCTCTGCACACAGAAGCCCTGTGTTCCCCTCTTGCCTGAAAGCACGCTGCTCTCATTAGCAGTCCAGCTGCTCAGGCCCCCTCATCTGCTTGTGAGCATGAAGGAAACAGAAGCTTCCCACTTCCTTTCGTGGCTTTAAGAATCATAATTGAGGGAGGGTGAAGATGGAAGAAAGGTGGACATTGGAGAAGGGAATAAGATATCTACATTAAGAGAATCATTTTAGGGTTGGCAAGATACTTGGCCCTGGGGATCCCAGGTGTACATGGGCATGTCCCCAGCTAGGTATTCAGGCAGCAGAGGAGAGGGTGCCAGAACTAGCCTTGTACCATAGTCACATTGATGATTATC
>PVIU01014253.1:0-52732 GCA_004026605.1 Ondatra zibethicus
GAGAGGGAGAGAGGGGGAGGGAGGGAGGGAGGGAGGGAGGAGGGAAGAAAGAATACCCAGCATGCTCAAAGCTGAGGGCACAGAACACTACCATCCTCTGTCCCATATCCAATGGCGGGTCCCTCTGCAAAGCTGCTCCCTGCCCCCTCAGGCTACCCTAAGGGCGCTATTGTGAGGAGGCTTCCACTGAGAAAAGGAATTGATGTGATGATTAAATTCTGGCTGTCACATGTGATGGGCACTGGGGTGGGTGCTGCAGGATTCATATGCAGCCACAGTGGGGGACAAGAAGCAAGAAGCCAATTAGGCTACAATGGAAGAGCATTAGTGCACAGATTTGTGTTCAGAGGCAACTGCATGGGAACAGAGGCATAGATTCCAGGCCTTTTGTGACAGAGAGAAGTTATGAGCCAAGTGTGGAAAGTTAAGGAGATGGGCACTGGTCTGACCATGAGTACTGGGGGATACTGTGCTGGGCACTGATCTGACCATGCTTACTGGGGGATACTGTGCTGGGCACTGGTCTGATCATACTAACTGAGGGATACTGTGCTGGGCACTGGTCTGATCATGCGTACTGGGGGATACTGTGCTGGGCACTGGTCTGACCATGCTTACTGGGGGATACTGTGCTGGGCGCTGGTCTGATCATGCCAACTGAGGGATACAGTGCTGGGCGCTGGTCTGATCATGCCAACTGAGGGATACAGTGCTGGGCGCTGGTCTGATCATGCCAACTGAGGGATACAGTGCTGGGCACTGGTCTGATCATGCTTACCGAGGGATACTGTGCTGGGCACTGGTCTGATCATGCTTACCAAGGGATACTGTGTTGGACACTGGTCTAATCATGCTTACTGAGGGATACTGTGCTGGGCTCTGGTCTGATCATGCTTACAGAGGGATACAGTGCTGGGCACTGGTCTGATCATGCTTACCGAGGGATACTGTGCTGGGCACTGGTCTGATCATGCTTACCGAGGGATACTGTGCTGGGCACTGGTCTAATCATGTTTACTGAGGGATACTGTGCTGGGCTCTGGTCTGATCATGCTTACTGAGGGATACAGTGCTGGGCACTGGAATGCATCTGTGAAGAGGACAGATACTTGCCCTCCTGGGGTGACATTCTAGTGGTACATTTTAGTTGGCAGAGAAGAGAGGCGAGAGGGCGAACATCACGGTTCTGAGTCCAGGCTGACCTTGCACCTATATCCTTCATATAGCGTTGTTCAGTAAATCTCATCAGTTGATTGAGATCCTACCCTTAAAACCCTCCTCCCATCCTCTCACAGCCCAAATGTCTTTTCAACAGCACAAATAAAGCCACTGTGTAGAAGTGTGGTTTTGATGCCTGTGGCCCTGAGGGAGAGCCAGAGGAGCCCTCACCCCTCATCCAGGAGGAGTGCACTTGAATCCCTTTGGAAAGATTCTCCAAGCTGTCAAGGTCGGCACTGTAGCCTTAATCAGCGTGTTTGCACTTCCCCCAGAGAGGTGATGCTCACACTAGCAGGCGTGCTTCACTTGGCCTCACAGATCCCTTCCTCGGGCTAGGCTCTCACTTCCAAGAGGAGGAAATGGGGGAGGGGGCACAGCCAATACTGAATTTCATCCTCTTACTGCTGGGGACTCAATGGCTGGAGTTTCCAGTAACATCCAAAACTTCTGACTTAAAGTGTGTCAAGACTTGATGATTGACCACAAGACAGAGTCCCAATGTGCCTCCTGCTGTCCTAGCTGTGCAGGACAAGCCCTAGATGTCCCTTTCAAGTACCACAATGCTAATCTTCGCGCACATTTCCTAGGAAGGCTGTTGTGCTCTGCCTGTCAGGTGGCGTCCGACTCACGAATGTCTTTTCTGGCTCCAGCTCCTGGTGCTGGAAGAAGGACATCTTTAGATCACCCTCTGCACAGCACTGGTAGCCAGACTTCCGGATTCTTCTGGGTGGATCATGAAGTTCAAAGCGTGTCTACACCACAGTACACAGATATGATCCACTCGCATGGAGCTCTGTGTCTTCTTCACATTCACAAATTTTGTTCTCACCGTTGAGTTGGCAGCATGAGTCCAAGACTGGATGCCCTGGCCATTTCTGTATCCGGATGACCCAGACCAAAAACTTAACAAGAGTGTGCCCAGCTTTTATCCTCAGGTCTGGTGAACATTCATCCTTCTCCATCGCAACTGGACTTGGAAACGGGTCCAGAAGGGGGTGGCGGAGAGAGAGACTGCACATAACTGTGTGTCTTTGGAAGTACGTCTGTTTCTGGAAGTATAGACTTGTTTATAGTGACTTTTTATTTATTAGATGCCAGCTGGGCACAAGGAAGTTTCTATTCTCACTGAAACCCGCAACAGCCCAGTGTAGACTGAAGGCTTCTCTCCAACTTGCCTGCCCCCTCTAGACCACTTTCTCTCCAACAACGGGGTCCCCTCATCAGTCCCAAAACCACTTATGAAGTAACCACTCTAAGGCTCATTATTAGTTACAATTGTTTGATCAATGTTTTAGACTTCTTATTGGCTAGCTCTAATTGATAAATTAACCAAACAGAAATGCTTTTAATCTGAGTATTGCCACAAGGCTGTGGCATATCGGTGTGGCATGTTATTTCTTTGGTGGCTACATGGCAACTCCTGGACTCTGCCCTCTCTCTCTTTCTCTCTCTTTCTCTCTCTCTCTCTGTTTGGATTTCCCACCTGGCTTTACTCTGCTAAGCCATTGGCCAAAACAGCTTTATTCATCAACCAATAAAAGCAACACATATACAGAAAGACATCCCACACCAGTGAATTATTTTTTCCTGTGGAAAAAAAATTGATGATTTTTTTACACCTTATTTACTTACAAAATAGATTTTACAAATTCATTCCACTTAGCTTTTATGAGATTACAGTTTCCGTAATTTAGACTGAGCTATATACAATAAACAAGCTTAAAAAGAAAAACTCAAATGTCTATCTGCCGTTAAACATTTGGGATGTTACTGGATGACAGATCCAAGCCAAAGGGCTTGGCTAACAGAAAATGATCGTTGGTGTAACTAGAGCTTGGCAAACAAACCTGAGCTGAAAGCAAGAGAATAACAATAATAACAACGTAAGTTACAAATGAGTATTCTGAGTGCTCTGGCAATTCATCCTAGATTTCCTTAAAGAACATCATTATAAACTGCTTCCATCGCTATGTCGCCGAACAGGGAAGCATGACTGTAAATGCTTGGCTGATAGCTTAGGCTTGTTACTAACTAGCTCTTACAACTTAAGTTAACCCATATTTCTCATCGACGCTCTACCATGTGGCAATACCTTTTTTCAACATGGCATATTCATCTTGCTTCTCTCTGCAGACCCCCACGACTCTGCCCTTCTTCTTCCCCACGTTATCTTTTTTCCGAAAGTCTTGCCTAACCTTTTATTGTTTAGCTATTGGCCAGTTAGCTCTTTATTAACCAATGAGAGTAATACATATTTACAGTGTACAAAAAGATTGTTCCACAGCAAAATCTTCCACGAACAGCTCCATCTGAGCATGGATGGTGCACTTCTGTCATCCCTTGAGGGACTGAGGCAAGATGTTTGGGTGTTCCAGACCAGCCAGAGCTATACAGGAAGACCTTGACTCATACAATAGAAAGGGGGCCATGAGATGACTTAGGGGACAAAGGTGCTGCCTGTCGAGCCTGACCACCTTGGTCCAATCTCAGGATCCGTGGTAGAAGGCAAGAATCAACTCCCGTAAATTGTCCTCTGTTCGGAGCATAGCACAAAAAGTCTGTATGCCCACCGATGTCCAGCGAAACCAGGAGTGTTGAGAACACAAGATTCTTTCCAATGGGAGATATGGAAAAGCTGTTCTTCCATCAGAAAAGCTGAGACTTGGCAGTGTTAGTAGCCTAGTGATCTGCATCACATGGCGGGCCAGGCCATGTCAAGTTCCCACAGCCAGGGCCTGAGGCAGCTGGTAATCTAAATGACCCATACAGCCAAAGGCTCCCCAAGCTCCCACAACAGGACC
The DNA here is from genome assembly GCA_004026605.1 of Ondatra zibethicus. Lineage (NCBI taxonomy): Eukaryota > Metazoa > Chordata > Mammalia > Rodentia > Cricetidae > Ondatra > Ondatra zibethicus. The sequence goes on from PVIU01014253.1 coordinate 4,020, forward strand.
AGAACTGGCTAAGAACTTAGATGGCTCTAAGCTATCTTATGACTGAGACAAGTCCAGAACCTTTTCTACACCCTTAAGCTAATACAGGTAGCCTATCTCTAGAACCCATCTTCTTGGAAGAAATGACATGTACCCTGAGTTGAGTTTCAATATAATTATGCTTCCTTGTGCACCGCGGATGGTATTACACCAAGAAACGTTGATTTCCAAATTATACTGGGCCTAAATATGTTGGTAATAAACCACCCTGGCATCAGACTCTTTAGAAGTCTTGATCCAGGCGGATGAAGTCTATCTGAACTAAGTTTTCATTCTCATGGTTTTATGTCTGACAGCTGCAGAGACGCCCTCAGTCCTGTGGCTGCCATATACACGCTGCGGTACGCATGTCTCACACACACACAGAAAGAGAGAGAGAGAGAGAGAGAGAGAGAGAGAGAGAGAGAGAGAGAGATTGGAAGGATAAATTTCAATTTAAAAATTAAAAAAAGGGGGGTATAGTAGCACATGCCTTTAATCCCAGCACTCAGGAGGCAGGGGAAGGTGGATCTCTGAGTTCAGGGATAGCCTGGTCCATCTATACGGCAACTTCCAGGACATCCGGGGCAATTCAGAGAAACCCTGTCTCAAAAACAAACAAACAAACAAAAACAAAAAAACCTCCAAAAAACAAAATAAAAAAAAATAGAACAACAAACAAGTCTAAGCTAGAAATGAGATGCTGGGTTAGGGGTTTATCTTGGTGGAGGAGTGCTTGCCTAGCAAGCAGAAGGCCCTGGGTTTGTTTCCAACTCCAGAAAAAAAAAAAAAAGAAAAGAGGAACTATGAGTCCAGCGCGTGCATGCGTACCTGCATTGCACATGCGTTTGTGTGCAGGCACATACCGGGGAGTGGCCATAACTGCCCCTCACTTCCTTTCTGCATTTGAACAGAGTTCACAACAAAGGATTTTTCCAAGAATGAAAGTTTCAAAAAAAAAAAAACCTGGAACTGTGCTTCTGTCATTTACACGTTGGTCATCAGGCACATGTCACTCACTCGCCCTCAGAAAGGGACATCTCTCCTGGTGTTGGGTTTCTGTTGCCTGAGCGACAGCCATCTCAGTCCATGTATTCTAACCTGAGCAGAAAGCAGTGGTTACTGAAGAACAGGAAGGTTTGCCAAGCCCTGCAAGTATGGATCCTTGTTCTCTCATTTGGCCTTCCTCTTCTGGGTTCAGAAATAGTCAGCAGGCACAGACCCTGGTATGGGTGTCACTGTGTGCCATCCAAGCAGCACTGGTGGATTGGACGGAAGAACGTGGCACAGTTTTAACATGCCTGGGGATCGTGTTCCCTCTCTTACTTTAGATGAAGAAGCAGACACCAAGAGGTTAACTGGTGTGCTTAAAGAAAGGAAGCAATTTCAGTCCAGAGTCTGCCCCTGTGACTTCTGGTCATCATCTGCCTAGCCATCACCCCCTTTCTGCATGCTGAGGTTCCTAAAGGGAACAGGACCCGGAGCTTACAGCTCTTTCTAGCCCCATGCTGTGCTGGGGCCAGGCTGCACGGGAGACACTGCCCCTTTGTGCTGCCCTCCTTGGCACAAGATGAAATCAGGTGGTCCTCATTCTTCCTGCTCGACTTTGCCAAATCCATCTGAACACATTTCCTGTGCACAGAGCCAGCTCACCAATTATCTGCTCCAATTAAGGAGAGCAAGGATGCCGCTCATTCATCCGTTCCAGTGGGTAGACCAAGGCGGAAGGCAAGGTTGATCATTCTGGCATGCAGGTCTTCCAGTGGCTCCGGGCATGCTGTTTCCCCTGGTACTCCTTTCCTGCCCCAGATGACCACAGAGACTTTCCCCCACCCCTTCCCTTTCAGAGTCTCTGGTCTCCCTCTTCTGCCTTCCCACACTGATAAAGTTCTGTGCTTCTCTGTCTGTGTCCATGGATCCACTGAGGTGCAGGAGATGTTAGAGGAAGACCGAGAGAATCAGTTCTCACACAACCTTGCCTACGAGGTATCTTCTGTATCAATACCCCAATCTATGTTTGCCATAGATCAATGTAAAAATTAGGTCCGTCTTTGGTTCTGCGGTACAGACACTAGACTCTCAGCCCCCAATTGTCAGTCCTTTCTGTCTCCTAGGACCACGAGGCAGGCAAGGGCTATGGGCACCTTCTCTATAGCAGCAGGACCACAGGTATCATCAAGACCAAAGCTCTGTCCCCTACCTAATTTACAAGACAGGTGTTACCCTGGGATGAAAAGCATGCAATACAGCCTACACACATGTTCCCTCCCAGAATTGGAAAATGCCTCACTGGAAAGACCACAGGACAAATAAAAGGGGTGGCAATTCAGTAAAATGTTTCACATGTACGCTACCCTAGAAGATATGGTGAAAGATTTGACCATTTACCCTGAATGGGCAACTCCAAAGAGAGATGAATATAAGTGTGTTATATGGGAACTAGTTAATACCAACGGAGATGTCACTTTGTGGGTGGCAAACAAATCTTAATTAAGTTTCAAAAAACAAAATCCAAGATGTCTTTGTTTTATATAAAAGTCAAAAAATCAAAGAAAATTGCATATGTCTATTACTACATATAAATTATTGTACTTTTACATATACAAAATTTTTATGATATCTTAATAACTTAAATATACATATGTAGTTATACACATGTATGTATATATATGTGTGTGCTAGATTCAAGGCACAGTTGACTATAAACATTTTGCTATCACTATTATATTTAGATCTACATAAACATATAAGATAGGACATCCTATATTTACTGAATGTAAGATAGTATTTTCAGTCTTTTAACAAAAAATATGTTATCTTCCCCCTCCCCAAAATTTCCAAAATGCCCTTAACATTGTCCTTCAGGGGCTTGCTTTTCTCACAAGTAAAATAAACGTGGGGAGTCTTGGTTCATCTAAGCTTCTCACCACTTCTGTTCCGACCTTCCCAGAATCAACTTCCACCCTGAGTTCTCAGCCACAGAATGGCCGTTAGCTCCAGCAGCTACTGTGTTTGTAATATAGACTGAAGGAAGGAGGAGGAGGAAGAAAAGGAGGAGGAGAAGAGGGAGGAGAGGGAAAGAGGAGGGGAGGAGGAAAAGTAGAAGGGGAGGAGAAAGGAAAGAGACCAGCAGGGAAAGTGAATCCATCCCATGGGTGAACAAGCCTGCGTTAGGAGGAACCTGGGAACCCTCCCTGGACAACTCTTTAGATGCCATTGGCCGTCTCCACACTCAAACCCAGCCTGGAAATGTGGTATTCCAGTTGAGGTATTACTATCTTTAATAGCATTGGGTTCTGTAGTTAGTAAGACTGAGGGATACTGGATTGGCACCTGGTCCCCAATGACATCGCTTCACCCACTGATAATGCCTGAGAACAGCAAGGACTAAAAATGCTGATGCAACACACAGGTCTAAGGCAGGGGCTGGAGAGACGACTCAGCAGTTAAGAGCACTGGCTGCTCTTCTAGAGGGCCTGGGTTTGATTCCCAGCACCTACACGACAGATCACAGCTATGTTACTCCAGTTCCAGGGGTCCAATGGCCTCTTCCAGCTTCTAGACGCACCAGGCACACATATGGTACACAATTATACACAGAGGTAAAATATTCACATGCATAAAACAAAATGATAATTTTTTTGAAAGAGGGAGGTGAGTAATTTTCTAGATGGCTTAGCCCCAGGGTGTGTGAGCTTCCATTTTGGCTGCTCACCACAATGATCTGTTGTGACCAGAACCTGATTCTAAGCAAATCTGGGCATGGCAAAGCCAGCTGAAGGTAAGTGGCTCAATCCCTACCCCCAACCCTCCCAACACCATGAAAAGAAACATGACTGTCTCAAGAGAGGAGAATCAAGATGGCAGTGGTCTAGTGCCTCGTGCTGACACTAGTCATTCAAAGGAGTGACCATGGATTCATATCAGCTCTGTGGGGAGCAAGGCTCAGCTTCACAAATGTGTTTTACCTGCTCTGTTTCTTAAGCATGTGCCAGCGTGTAAAGTGAACCAAACACCCTCCATTCCCTGGAGAGCCGAGAGTTGAGGCCATTGCACTGACCCGCATCCTGGGCAGTGGAGGGGGGCACGCCCATGACACCCAATGCAGCATCTTGTGGAGCAGATTCTCAACACACAGTTGCATTCTGTCCTGAGTTCTGCCCAGGGACACTGAGAAGTGCTGTTCTCTTCAGAAGAGTTTCCTAAGCTGAGGAGTTAGCTCCTTAGCGGCTTCTATTGTCCAGTGATCTGGAGTCCATTTCATCTAGTCACCTTCGCCCAAGAAAGAGTTCCCAAAATATGAAATGCATGTTTATTTTTAATCTTGCTGAAATCCTACTTGGACTGAAACCACAGCAAATTCTTAGAGCTTAGAAATATTTGGAAATATGAAAAGATAAAAAATATAATCTCTATTTTTAAAAAATGATTGGCTTCTCTTTAGTCTTGAAATCTTTCCAGAGCACAGTTGGACAGTAGTTTCCAAAGGTGTGTGTTTTCTTGTTGTTTGAGACAGCCTTGCTATGTAGCCAAGGGTAGCCGGGAGCTTGCTGCTATCCTCCTGCCTCTGCCTCCTGAGCTACGATCACTCATGTGAGCCACCAAAGTTTTAATAAAATATTCAGAACCTTCAAAATAGCCATTTCTCTTGTACAAATTTATACTAAGAAAGTAATTAAAGACACACAGTATAAAAAAAAATGTAAAAAACAGCCCGACGTGGTGGTGGTGCATGCCGTTTATCCCAGCAGGTGGGTCTCTGCATTTGAGGGCAGCCTAGTCTACAGAGAGTTCCAGGACAGCCAGGGCTACACTGAGAAAGCCTGTCTTGAAAAACAAACAAACTCAAGATCTCTTGAGTACATTGGGAGCTTGGGGGTCACGGGTGAGAGTAGAAGGGGGGAGGAAGGAAGGGGAATGGAGAAAAATGTATAGCTCAATAAAAACAAAACACACACGCAACAGAAAAACAAACAAAAACTGTAAAAGTAAGAATTTGTGTTAGAACTGGTTTATGATAGTAGGGTGGGTCGGAAGCCGCCTAGATGTGACCTGCTCGGCGTGTTCTAATCAATGAACGTCCGGTACATTCTACAGAACAATACATTACTTCTGCTGTCTACCAGCTGCCTGCTGCCAGCCAGGCAGTAAACAAAAGGCTATACTAGCAAATAAAACCATGAGCCCTCACATTCCACGCTTACACCACGGCTTTATTAATTGACATGAAAATACACCAGGTACAGTGAGAAATACCTGTAAGCCCCACATTGAGGAGGCAAAGGCAGGAGGAGTTCCAGGCTAGCCAGGGCCACCTATGAGACCCTGACTCAAAACAACAAAACAGAACAATAACAATAACAGAACTACAAAAGAAAAAATAGCTTAAAGAAAATTCAGTGAGTGAAATAAAGCAAGCCAGACTACTAGCCAGTGGGCAGGAACAATAGCTGGCATTTGCCTATATGGAATGGCTTCAGTCAGATAAGGAAAGAACCCCTGTGTTTAAAATGTCTTACTTCCACAGTGGAACAAGCCTAACTCCTTCCAGCTGAGAGGGTTGCTCCAGCCAGCCTGTTGTCAGTGAGAGCTTGAAGGTGTGGGGCCTCTCCTTCCTCAGCTCCACCTAACTCCTTGCAGCTGAGAGGGTTGCTCCAGCCAGCCTGTTGTCAGTGTGAGCTTGAAGGTGTGGGGCCTCTCCTTCCTCAGCTCCACCTCTTCTTGCATCAATCCCTGACTTAAGGTTGGGTGCCTGAGAATGGGGACCTAGAAGGACGTCCCTCCTGCAGGCACAGTCCCGGGACACCACTGGCTGCTGGAGAAACCAGGGATCAGCGGGACTCCGGTAGGTGTTCATGAGCTGCTCCTCAGATCCTTTGTTCCGGATGTGTAGGAGTTACTTCAGTTGCTGCTTGTCACTGTAACAAAAGACCCCACAGGGGAATTTAAGGACTCACGGATTAAGGGCACTGTCCACCATCCCTGGAAAGGCGTGAATGGAGGAGAAAGAATGTGAGGTCTCGAGGCATCTGCAGTCAGGAAGCAGAGAAAGACGCAGGTTGGTGCTCAGCTCACCTTTTCCATTGTATTCGGTCTAGACCCCAGCCCATGAAATGGTGTCATCCACGTTCAGGCTGATCTATCTCTCATCAGTTAAGCCCCTTCATTAACACCCAGAGATTTGCTCCCTGCTCATTCTAAACTTCACCAAGACTAACCATCACAGATGCTCCCGGTTAGCCACAAGCCCAGTGTTTCCAGCAGTCCCTTTGCCTCTCTCTTGCCCTCCAGTCCCTTCCCTGTCCTTCGAGGCCTTCTGCACTCCCACTCAGAAGTCCTCTTGTGTAGTCTACAAAACGATCCAAGCTGGCTGCCTCCCTGAGTCCACCTGGCCCTAGGAAAACACACATCTTTGCTTCCTCCTCTTCCTCCTCCTCCTCCTCCTCCTCCTCCCCCTCCGTCTCTTCTTGCTGTGGTCCAGTCTTTACCTGTAGGCTTCTTTTGTTAAAAGGAGAGTCCACTCCCAAACTCTAGGGCTCTGGGTGCTATTTTGAGAGCCAAAGTTACATTCTACGTTTTAATTACTATGCCTTAGAGATCATGAAACAAAAATGCCTCTGATCTGCAAGCCCCTTGCCCAAGGACAGGCAGCTCCTGAGATACCGGAGGCTGCTGTTTATGGAAGATAACAAGTTACACGTTTTCACTCCCTAAACAAGTTTGTTTGACCCAACTACACCAGATGTGCTTGATCTCGTGTGGGCGGGAGGTTCACAGCTTGGATCCATCAGGATGTGTGCTTGCCCCTGATTTGACCTGATGGGAAATGCAATGAATTATGGGCTTTCCTTCTTAAACTCTTGCCATACTTGATTCTGGGTCATTTTCTCAGAACCTGGGTATGGACCTGGCCAGAGCCCATTCACCTGCCAATATTTAAATTAAAGCTTGCTTTGATTTTGGCTTTAAGTGGTGGTAGTGGTCTTTTATCTCTTATTCCCGATCAGTGGCATTAACACTGGGGGCCATCTTGGGAATTGTCCCTGACTGACCTAACTGGGATGAGGGTGTTTTTTGCCCACCTGTTCTCTCTGCAGGAAGATGAGACCCAGGCACCAACCAGACTCTCTAAGCTCTCTAGTCTTCAGCCCTCCCGTTTGTGACCTGGAGGGTGAAGCCTTAATAACTGCAGAAGCTGTTTCTAAAGCACAGGCTCCTCAGGACAGTCTGCAAGGGAGACAGAGCCTTCAGTTACCAAAACCTAGGCAAGGTCAAGCCAGACTTAAACCAAGGCTGTTGTCTTTCTTCTGGAGGCTTTAGGGGAGAAGCCATTTCCTGGCTCTCTTAGCTTCGAGAGGCTCATGATCCTTGCAACTTTAAGCCAGCATTGGCGGACTGAGTCTTTTATATTGTTACTCCAGTGTTCTCTTTCCTGCCTCCCTCGCCCACACTTAAGAACACAGTGATTACATTCTGTCCACCCAGATAATCTACAGTCTCTCTAAGGTAGGCTGACTAGAAAACTTAATTTCATATGGTACCTTCACTCTCTTTGCCATTGATGGTAATATATTCATAAGTTCCGGGAACTAGAATACAGCCACCTGGAGGGCCATTACTTTGCTTTGCACAGCTGTTTCCTGACATACTCAACACATCTCTGGATCACTAGCCCAGCCCTTTTGACTGTCTCTAAGAAAATTAACTGAGGAATCCTCTCAACAGAAAGCGCGTGGATATAAATTTGAGTTAGTATTTTCATCAGTTCAAATGCATGTATTGGTATCTCGTTACTGATAACCTGAGCAGACAAACAGATCTTTCTAATTTTTAAACATAATTTTTAGTTTTAGAAAATTTCAAATAAGAGCCAAATGTGGTGGTCATGTCTTTAATCCCAGCACTTGGAAGGTAGAGCTCTGTGAGTTCAAGGCCAGCCTGATCTATAAAGCAAGTTCCAGGGCACCCAGAACTGTTACACAGAGAAACCCTATCTTGAAAAACCAAACCAAACCAAAACAAAACCACCATCAATGGTCTTTCAGTTACTGACTGACATAATATTATCTTTAAAACATCTGCAAATAAGTCAAGTTTGTAACCAAGTTTGTTATTTTTGTTGTGGATACTAATAACTCCCTGGGTTTCCCAAGGTTTTGTTATAAGAAATAGAATCTATTTTAATTAGACAAAAGTCACTGGGGAATAAAGGAATCCATAGGGAACTCTCAGGGCCGTGACTCAGAAATGGAACATCAAATGAGCTCTTTCTTCTTCCCTACATCTCTAAGAAGGAGCTGAAGTGGGGAGAGAAAGTCAGTACCGTTGGCTTAATGACAGCAGCAGGAATGTAAAAAAGCTAAGCAGTAAGGAAACTCGTGCAGCTTTAGTGACCTTCTAGGTGTACATTCATTTAGTTCTATGACTACCCATCCATTTGCCTACCTACGTACCTACCTACCTAAGTACCTGTTGCGGGCTGCAACATTGTTGTTGGCGACCACACGCAGAGGTGGCCGCCGTTCCGTGCTCCAAAACAAGTGCTTTGCGCATGCGCCTCTCCCGAACAGGCGATGTCAGATCTAGCCTATCCCTGACAACCTGTCAATCTGGTGCCATGAGCTGACCAATTGCTGAATGACACCTCAGAGGCGAGAGAATTTTACTATATAAGCTCGCCGGTCTCGGTGAGCTGGGTCTCCTGTCTTCAGCTGTAAGAAAGCGCCTTAATAAAGCGTGATCGAGAAGAATCCTGGTGTCTGCGTCCTTTCTGCTGGCGGACGGGGCGCAACAAGTACCTACCTGTCTATCTATGTATGCACCTGCCTCTACCTACGTACCTACCTACTTACCTACCTACCTACCTATGTACCTACTTACCTATCTTACTTACCTACTTACCTATGTACCTACCTACATGTCTCTTTTCTATTTTCCAGATTCTAAGAGGCTCTGCTGAGTCAAACATAGAGCCTGCCTATTTCTGACTTTTTTGAGTTTCAGTTTTCAAAACATTAGGACAGATTTAATGACCCTAGATGAGCCCGGGAGCAAGGTTAAAGGAAATGGTCTTTGAATGCCACAGGATTGTCACCTAAATCAACCTCCACAACTGACTAATTACAGAGAAACCTGCCTACACTTCATAAGGAATTGGGGACTACTTGGGTCTCAGTTTCCTAACTGAAAAGCGTGTGGTATACTAGACAAGCTTGTAAGCTTTCTGGCAAGGTGTTTGGTGATTTTTGAGATGGTATTGCGCTCTACAGCCCAGGTTGGCCTCAGACTCAGGACAGCGCTCTTGACCCCTGCCAAGCTCTAAACCTGTAGGCACTAAACACACTCCTAGCTAGGCTGCTGGCGATTTTAAGGTGTTACCTACCAGTCTCATTGTATCTTCCTGGATGGTACACCTTTCATTGAGTTAGTCAGCTGACTGACTCATTCATGAACTCAGGCCTGCATGTTCACTCCGTACCAGGCACTGCTAGAGAAGACAGGAGCAGCCCCGCCCTCTAGGAGACTGTGTCCTCACAGTCTCACCCACTGGCCAGTATGACACAAACCAAAGAAGAGTTCTCTTCAGGAAATCATGATGCATCCTAACTGCTAACAGGAAGGAAACACAGCAAAACGACCAGGGCTCTCAAATTAGCAATAATGAAAAGAAACTAGTTTCAAGAGGACCCCACCCCTGGAATCTTTCTCTCCTTTCTCTCTCTGTCTTGTGGGGTTTTTTTGGTTTTTTTTTTTTGAGACAGGATTTCTCAGTGTAGCCTTGGGTGTCCTGGAACTTGCTCTTGTAGACCAGGCTGACCTTGAACTCACAGAAGTCCTTCTGCCTCTGCCTTAGGAGTGCTGAGATAAAAGGCGTGCGCCACCACCACCTGGCCTCCCCTGGAATTTCTAATGCTAACCAAAATCATCTGAATAAGGTGATTCCGGAACCCCAGTTTGGAAGCAATATTATATATTCTGGGCATGTCTAGCCCTTAGCTAAATTCAACAGCAGAGGAGGAAGGCGGGACAGGTTTGCAGAACTTTTGTTTAGCTGCAATTTTTAAAAAAGACAGAAAGATAAACTTTCTTATGGTACCTTGACCCCCATGCTCATGCAGCAATTTTGAGCAAGTGTTGAGAAAGTACCTGCTCTGGGCAGACGAACTACTCATGGTGCCCAGGAAGGTGGTGCATTGGATGCACACCCTTGTCCACACTGTCCCAACCATGGTGCACCTTGGGGAGGGAGTGCAGGCAGATTTCAGTGACACTTCCTTTTGTGACACGTCCTGGCGTGGCCTATTTATGCAGAACAACTGAAGAGCCATCATAAAACACCAAAGAGGTTCTAGCTGGTTTACAGGGCTACTCTTGTAAATAAATAAAGGGGTGTGTGTGAAATTTCTACTTTTCCCAACCACTTCCGACTGAGAAGGCCATGTTCCCACATTGCATGGAGGAGCACAGCTGTAGAAACAAACAGTAGTATTCCTATCGGCCTTTTGTCCTGGGGTTCCCACCAGCTCAGCATCAAGCTGAGCCCAGCCTGTGCAAGGGTTAACTCTTTAAAATTCTCATCTGCTAAAGGCTGGCTCTTGTTGCCTAGTGACTGCTGCGTGGCTTCCTGCTGTCACTCACCTTGTCTCCAGAGTTATCCTCTGCTCTCCTAAGGAAGGTTATGATTGGACAAAGGTGACATCATAGCAGAAGGAATTACATTGCTTTGTCAAGACAGCCACCAATAAGATGACCCAAGAGTTGTTGGCAGCGTGTTCAGTTTTCTTTGTTTTAGTGTCTTTCACACAGAGCTAATAAATTCAATGGATATTCTCCTCCGTTTCTTGGAGCGCCAGTATTGCAGGTGTTGCTGATGGATTTTTGCCCATATAAATATTCCTTGACACCGTGTGGATTCTTTTCACACCATTTAATCAGTGCTAGTAGCCCAGCCAAACCTTCTCTGCCAAGGACTTGGCCAGCACTCGGGAAGCTGCAGATCACAGGCAGCAAATGACTGCCGGCAGCTCATTATCACACCCAGCAGCACTGCATTCTGCGCAAGGCAGCTCTCCTTGGTGCGCGTCTAAGAAGTGCCTAAAGTGCTTCCGAAGCATCCTTCTCAAGGATGGCTTCAGAATACAACACAGGCACACACAAGGCACCAGAGGAGAAAAGGAGAGGAAAGATAGTGAGTAAAGCTAAAAGCCTACTTACTTTTAAAATCAAGCAGTTGGAGAAATCTCAGACAATAAACACAGCTCTTTGGTTACATTTGCAATTGACATCGCACTCGTTGGCCCTGCTTTGAGAATCAAGCCTCGCCGTGCTTGTTTTATTCTGTAACTTACACCACCGTGTACACTCTTGACTGTGTCAGCCATTGAAGGCACCCCCTGAGCGATTGCAGGGTTGCTTGCAGCCTTATTGTACTTGGCTGCTTAATTAAATCCTCAGTTAAATGCTCTCTCTTCCTTGGTAAATATTTAGTATACAGCATCGTCACTGCTGGTATAATTGGATAATTGCTTCCAATTAATGCTCTATTTCAAAAGCTACAACTCCATAGGAAGCTTAGTTGAGCTGCAACAAAGGCAGACCCCCATGGAAAGCTGAAGAGTGAATTTTTTTTTCTGTTCATCTAGAGAAGAGAGTGAATTCTCTTCTGTGATCCCACTGGAAAGGGAGAGAGACAGAAAGAGAGAGACTATTCTAGATGGTTGCGATTATAACATCCACTGATAACGACATGCATGTATGCATCAGCTGAAACATGGGAGGACATACTGCCTCTCCCCAAAGCTGGCTGCAAGGAGCTAAACATCATTATTTCCTGCTTGTCCTTAGAGTGAATTAAAGCTGGCCATATATTTCTCAGGGGCATTCATCTGAAAAGGTGTGTATTTACACAGAACCTTTGAATTACCAAGCACTTTCAGAAAAAAATTATATAGTTTTAAGAATTCAGATTGGGAGCTAGAGAGATGCCTCAGTGGTTAAGAACACTTACTGCTCTATCAGTTAACCCATTCCTATTATTTTATATTTTACTACGAGGCTTGTGGTTTGTTATCTCTTGCTTCTTGGGCAGTTACATTGCTTCTCCTGGATTAATTTAAGACATAAGAGCTAGCTAGGAATACACCTAATCTATTAGCCAAAACAGCTTTATTCATCAACCAATAAAAGCAACACATACAGAGCAGGGTGTCCCACATTACCTGTTTATTCATCTGCGGAAGGACAGATAGCTGTTACTATCTAGCTTTGGCTCTGGAGAATGTTGCTGCCGATGTTACCAGTATTTTATGGCAGAAGTCCTGGCTCCTCGAATCTCAATAAGTGAATCCTAGCCACATTGTCCCAGTACCCACCAAGGACGAGTAGCAGTGAAGGGCACGTGTCAGGTTAGGAAAAACAGGGAAAGGGGTTTAGTGTCATCCCAGTCTGTCTTCAAGATGCTAACAGAAACTGAGTGATTTTATAGGAAATGGTGAGAAAGGGGGATGGAGCAGGCACCCCAGTGAAACAATGGCCTTGCTCAAGACGGGTCTGGTCCTGCAAAGGGATCTGGCAAGGCTGGTATCAAGGGGAGCAATTGCTATGAGATGATTCCTCCTGCTCTGAGGGCAGCATGTAGGTCTATGGCTCCCGTTTGGGGGTGATCTGGCTTGTTAGGCTTGGTTAGAGTACCTGGCCATGAAGACGTTTGCCAAGCAGAACTAAGAGCAACTGGGGAGGGGGCAGTAAATAAAGAACAACCAGAGAAGAGCAAAATGGAATTGGTCAGGCTAATGATGGGCACCTTTCATGTCCATCATGGCTGTACAAGTATCTTGAGATATTCCTTCCGATTCTTTTAGTCTTTACCTAGAAGTACAAACCTGATCATTCAATAACCTTATTTTAAATTTCCTGAGTAATGTCCATATTGCATTCCAAAGTGGCTATAAACCATTTTGAATTCCTCAAGACCTCCAGTTTCCCCACATCCTCATACAAGCGTCAATATTCTTTCTCTCTCACACACACACATACACACACATATACACACACACACACACTTCAGGAGTAGTGACAATATCCCTATAATCCCACAGTAACACAGCTGCTGCAGGGCTACATGAGACCCTGCCAAAACAAATAATCCAAGGGTTGGTGAGATTGCAGAAAACTGAACAACTCTCCAAAGTTGTCCTGTCTTCTACACATGCACACACACACACACACACATTTAAAAATTAAAATATTTTAAAAACACTTGAAATGGAAAACTTCAACTACTCCACCCCACAAATAAAAGAACAAAGCACAAAAATGTTACAAAACGACATTTACTCTGCAACTTTATCATAATGAATTGCATCTCTTTGGTAAAAATAAACTTTATAAACATTTTAAGAGTCAGAGATTAGATACAAAAACTAAACATTTGTAAGTTGTTTTACTATGAGCAAAGACTGGCAACTGAGAAGAGGTTCACTTGTGGCTGGTCATCTATCAGCAGTTAAGCTCAGAAGTTTTTATGCTACATCAGAAACGAGGAAACAATTTAATAACAAATTTCTTTACTCAAAAAGCATTCTTATACTTTTGTTTAAAAATAAATAAGTTACAATGAATTGGCAATTATACATTTTATACACTATATGATGGCAACATAATACTTTAAAATTAAGCACTTTGTTTAATAAAAAAGTACAATTTTGAAAACAAGTTTGACAATGGCACTGGCAGTTAGATGCAAAGAATATTCTTGAAAAATGGCATTAAAATACTCTATTTTGCCTTTCAATAAATATTTGACATCATTAACACATTGGAGTAAACTTTAATCAGAACTTACACATTTCAAAGTAAGAAAGAAAAAAAAACCCTATGACACATATGTAAACTACAAAGCCTCAGAAGTTTCTTTAGAAAATGCTATGGTTTTCGAAGGGTGTTAAGTAGTCTTCTATTTTGGGTAACAGTTTGGAGGCTTTGGGGAGCACTCCCACCTGCGGCCTGAGTTGCTAAGAAAGGCCTCCCAGTCTACAAACATACAGACATTGCCTTAACACTTGCTCTGGCTTTGAACTGGCTAACATGTGTGTATTAACTGACCATCTAGTGGGAACCCTTTACAAATGCCTCAAACAGTGGAAAAAATAGAGATGCTCAACTTTACAATATACAAAGGAATCTAGTAAGTCATGCTGGCTCCAAGAACAGGCAAGGGTCCCAGGTGGGAAGGGGGTACCACACCCCTTGCTTTTCTACTGATCTAGGCAATGTTTTCATTCTGAATTAAAAAGCAAAAGATCAACTAATTTAATTATATATTGCACAAACAAATTTCAAAGATGTATTCAAGAAACACTGATTCTCTTGGCAATGTGGAAAATAAAGATAACAGCGCCAAGACACAGCTTTCACTAGGGATCCATTAAAACTGAAACGGTTGCAACAAAATTCTTATTCTGATATAAGACAAAGTTTACCTTAGCTAAAACAAGTTTAACATAACGTGAATGTTGTCCCTGGGTTTCTAGGTTGTGTTTAATACACGAAGTGTGTTAACTGTGGGAATTTCCAGTCCATGAGGTTTGGAATGACTTCCTTAACTGGAAGCCTCCAGCTACGTCTCCAAGCAGGAGCGTGATCCCCGAGAACATCACAAGGGGCCAGAATGAAGAAGGCTCTCCCCTTGAGATGGATGCCCGGACACAACAGCACATGGAGAACGAGACCCTGAATTCCACACAAGAACTAAGTGCAAACTGCTAGGGAATGCTGCTGCTGGTGCACAGGCAGCTATCATCTTTGCTAAGGGCTACAGCTTTAAATAAGAGTCCGCTGAAGAGGCAAAGAAAAGAATTTCAGCTACTGCCTAACAGGCATTCTGAAGAGGTCTCTTCGAGCGAAGAATAATTCTCTCCTCCTACTTCAGGTCATTTCCTCTACCTACAGAACACCTAATAGACAGGAACTTAGAGAAACACTTGTAGAGAATTTCAGAACAGATCCTAGACACTGTGCGAGTCCAGTCCAGAAGGCCATGGTGATTCGCTTCAAAATACTGTGCTACTCAACTGAGCTTTGTAGCCTCTTTATGACTGACACCATGGCAAACCATACTTGGAGTTGGTACTGTATTTACTGTCTGCAGTAAAAGACTTATCTTCACATAGCTGGTTTATGGAGAGATAACATTTATGAGTTAGGAAGATTTAAAATTCCTCATCCTGCATTATCAATAAAAGAAAAATGTCAATGTTTTAGTAGCACCCATTTCATTAATACAGTTATCCAGATTTAATTATAACTAACATGGAAACAAGAGTATATCAATGCTGTTAAAGCTGAAAGTATGGTCAGTTAAGAAACATGCTTTAGTTTTTCTTCTCATTTGACAGTTTTGCCCAAATAAAATTTAGAAGTAAAAATGAAATATTTGTCTTTAAAAAAAACTCCAAGAAATGCTTTGTAGTCATAAAAACATTTCAAAGCAGGAAACTAACCTGAGCCTGTATATGTGTGCATACAGCAAGTGCATATAAATTAGAAAAATGCAAACAAAGTCACTGCCTGGGATACAGGGTGCATCATGAAATAAGACTAAACTTTCCCAAAGTTTCTCCCACCACTTTAAAAAAATATATTTGTGAGTTACAGTATTAGTATACCTGTTCTGAATACTATAATCAAACTGTGATATGAAAACTGTCTCATATAAGCAGTTTTGTTCAAATATGTAAAATATCTTAGCCAATGCCCGTTTGGAATAGTAATATACAATATTTTAGTATGGATTAATGGCACACAGAGGTATTACATTGCCTCTTAAAAAGTTCTGTATAAGATCTAATTTTTATACGTATTTTGAAATCCCTGAAGATGTTTATCTCTACAGTTTCCTATCAAATGTTAAGTCTATTCATTACACATATAACTTTAATTTATACAAAGCTTGGAAAGTTTTGTCCTCAATGACCTACTTTTACTTAAGATGTTACAACATGTTTTCCCAATATTTCATCACACTATGTTTAGAAAACAAATGCAAGATTCTCTTTTAAAGTGTGTAAAGGTGTATGTTATCCCATGACACACTCTGACTGTATCCTCTCACTGGACAATTTTTACTTAACAAAGACAGCTAGCAGCTAAAACTCAAACAACACTTGCAAAGTACTCTGGGAAAGGGTAAAGGCCCCAGTGATGCTGTGCATTGACTGTGAGGTAAGAACATTTCAAAGATACTATTGCAATAGGAATTCCCATCTGGAGATGAGCCACACCCCTACAATCCAGAGAACCTTCTAGGCATCTAGGATCTTTTCCATTTATGTTTGGTCATGCTCATGCCACAACAAAGAACAACTTAAAACAAGAATAAGACAAAAGATGTGCATGTCACCTCTGGACTATGTCAGGCGAGGAGCACGTGAGAAAGATACCAGCCTGTGCTTAGCTACATGAGTAACTACAGTTAACTGCAGAATGGGAACAAAAGTGAAAACACTGAGTTACCAATTCTTATATTTTTGACCAATTAATAAAAGAGACTGATTTTTTTTTCCCCTACAAGTTTAAGACAGAGGCTGGGAATTTTCTTACACAAAATTTTCCAAATCTGGGAGACACTTATTCACAGAAATTGTTTTGGGGGCCCTTATATCAGATTTACAATTAGTCATGATCCTAAGAGCAACTGTTTAATTGAACAAAACAAAAAAAGAAAAGCAACCAAAAAATATTTAGAAAGAAACAAGTGGCACTCCTCCCTACCCTCAAGCTTAAGGAGTCTGCTATGGCTCTGATATCCCTTGTGAAGAGTTAAGTAGAAGAGTATTGCCACACTCTAGTAAATATTTCTACTTCTTTCGGTGTTTCTGACTCTGTGCCTTCGCAGTACTTATGAGGGAACCAAGGCAGGTTCGGATTCCAGCAAGGTGGAGCAGCGACCCGGCTGCTTCTTTGAGTTCCTCGTCAATTTCTTGACAAGACTGTTTCCACTTCTTTTTGCCTGGCTGTCCTTCGGGAGCACTGTCTTCATGAGCTTGTGGTGCATAGCCGCTGTCTCCCAGACGATCGTCCTCATCATCAGCATCCGTGTCCTCGTCACTGTGGAAGCTCTCGCTGCCATCACTTCCCACATGGCTACTCTTCGGGATGAATTCATACACCTCATCCACAGAAGACAGGGAAGACACGCTCGCCCTGGAGGCGCAGCGCTGAGCTGCCATGCTACTGGCGCTGTAATTGTGGTCTGCCTTTGGGTCGATGTTGGCGGCTGGAGGATGGCTCTCTTGTAGCTGTGTGGCACCGGGGGCACTGAATGCACTGCTGTAACCCCTCTTCTTCTGCAGTGACGGCTTCTCACCTGTGGGAAACAGGACTTTATCAACAAGTCAGAGGTATTTGACTGCAAAAGCAGACCCCCCAAACTCTCACTTTTGAGTAATAAGAGCTTGGAATCTGTAGTTTTGTAGCATTTTCCCCATAATTCTATTTCTAGATCTGAAACATTTAAAAACCATTTGAAAGATAGCCTGTCCTTTCCGTGAAACATAAAAGTTACTTTGTACTATTTGCAAAGAATGTCTCAGTATGACTATACCACTGTTTAACACTTTCCCTGTGGGTATTTACACTGTTCCAAGTTTGTACTAGTACAAGTAATACTGCAGCAATAAAATGTACTGGACCACACACACACTTTCTAGGAGGGGTAAGAATTGTAAGTGCTAAGTGAAAAGGTATTTTAAATTCAAGTATGCTCAAATTACTCCCGGGTGGCCGTAACAATAAACTAACAATGTATGAAAAACACCTACTTGCATACTACATTAGCAATCATTTACATTTTTTAATTTCCTAAATTAAAGGCAGTATCTTAAACTTACTTTACATCACCCCATATTTCTTCTTTTGAGAGCCACTTTCACATATTTTGCTGACTGTTCTGCTCTCCTGTTCTTACTAAACCAAACAAATCCAGTAAGAAACAAGTAAAATTAAAATTAAAAAAAAAAAAAGCCAATACTGCTCGTGGACATGAGGCCTACAACTGGGATAAACAACTTCCCCTACCCATCAGGTGTCAACTGTAAGCAGCTTCTCGGTTGTGGGCTCTGTGCCCACTCCCCTTAGTGCTGGCACTTTGTCTGTTTTGAACTTGTGTAGTCTTGAGCATGTTGCCAGTCTCTGTCCAGTCTCTCTTTTTTTTTAGTTTTTTTAAAGATTTATTTATTATGTATAGTGTTCTGCCTGCATGTTTGCCTGCAGCCAGAAGAGGGCAACAGATCTCATTACAGGTGTGAGCTACCATGTGGGTGCTGGGAATTGAACTTAAGACCTTTGGAAGAACATTCAGTGTTTTTAACCTCTGAGCCATCTCTCCAGCCCTCTGTCCAGTCTCTCTTTAAGTTCATGTCCATATCAGTACTGTTGTCCTAAAGACACTGCCTTTCCAATACCTCTGGCTCAATTTCTCTGCTTCCTCTTCCCACAGATCCAGTAGACTGAGTCCCTGACTAGTGTGGCAGCTATGGGACCTGTCTGCTTATTTCTTACTTGTTAGACTCTTTACAGACATGATATTAATCTTTTATCTATTATACATAGTTTAAAATCCTCCCAGTATTCTGCACCGCTTCTCTTACCTTTTGTGGTGCTTGGGGTCAACTTGCCCAGGCTTTGCACTTGTTCAGCAAGCTTTCTAACACACACTCAAGTCCCCAGCCTCCCAGGCAGTCTCTCATTTATTTCAGTGTTTGGACACAGGTCTTACACATCCCAGGCTGGTCTCGAACTTGCTGTCTAGCCAAGGGGGACCTCCTGGCTCCTGGTCTTCCTGCCTCACATCCCAGGTGCTGAGATTACAGAAGTATGGCACCAATCAAAGAACTTTAATAAAATTTGTCCATCTTTTCCTCATGGGCTTTGCAATTGTACCTTAACACTTTTCCTATTCCAAACTCTAAATATCCTTTAAAGAATTATTTTGTGGAGTGTGGAGGTCACAGGAGAGTATAGAAGGGGAGAGGGGAATGGAGAAAAATGTATGGCTCAGCTGAAACCTGTGTATGGACGTCAGAGGACAGCTCCTGAGAATCAATTCTCCCCTCTACCACACAGGTCCCAGGAACTGAACAAGAGGATAATGCTTGATGGCAGGCACATTCACCCAGAGAGCAGCCCACCAACCCAAATGATAAATGTCCTTTCCCATAGTGTGTTCACAGCTTTCGTCTTTCTTTTTAGCCCCTCAAGCTTACTTCTGGAAAGCATTTCTGCCCCCTCCATTTCTTGATCAACACAAAAATCTCCCACAGTATTAACTTAAATTTTTTTCAAATGATTATATAAATAGAAATACAATACAACAGAAACTGAGTCATTCAGATTAAAACACAATTTAGTGGAAAAAAGTAAATTCTGCTATGACATCAGCCATCTTGAATTTTAAATCATTAGTTTGAAAAGGCATTTATAAAATTTATTTTAATAAAAGAAAAGGATGATTGCTTACATTCTAAAATCTCTTGTTCTATTGAAGTATTTAAAAGTATCATTGCAGTGGCAGCATCAATATCAGATTCTGAAAATAGAAAAGAGTGGTCGCATTAGTGTCAAAAATGTCAGCATTAGGACTTAGGTGGCCTGGAGTCATAACATACACCTTCAATCCCAGCATTTAGGAAGCAGAGGAAGATTGTTTTGAGTTCAAAACCAACCTGGGGCTGGGGAAATGGCTCAGCTGTTAAAGGCTAGGCTCACAGCTAAAACCAAAACAATTCTTATTGATAATTTCTGAACAAGTATTTTATGTGTATTAGTGTTTTGCCTACATGTATACCTGTGCAACACTTGTTTGTCTGATGCCTGCAGAGGCTGTTGAAGGCCATCAGATCTCCTGTTTTTTTTTTAATGTTATGTGTGTGGGGGGGGATATTTTTTGAGACAGAGTATTTAATTGGTCTGGAATTTGCCAAGTAGGTTACCTGATTGGTAAGGCAGCCCCAGTAATCCTGCCTTCCTAGAACCTGAACTTCAAATGCCTGGCTTTTTCACATGGATTCTGGGGCTTTGGTTCCAGCCTTGTAAGTAAGCACCTTAGTGACTGGGTTCTCTCTTCTCTCCCAGCCCCAGCACTATACATTTTGCCTATGTGTTTGGAAACAGGACTTCACTATATCACATAGACTAGCCTAAGAATCCTGCCCTCTGCCTCTGGAGTTTAAGGTCTATGCCTCTACACAGGGTTTACAGAATGACCTCCAGCTGGGTATTCTAATAGGGGCACAAGAATCATGAATTCCAGACTAGCCTGGGATACAATGTGAAATCGAGACAGCTCCGAAGGTAAAGGTTCTTGTTGCCAAGTCTAACTATCTGAGTCACATCACAGGGTCCCATGTGGTAAGGAAAGAAGCAACTCCTGCAAGCTGTCCTCTGACATTCCCACGAATACACCACAAACAAATAAATGTGGTAATCAGAAGATTCTACTTCAGATAAGGTTACCAGGTGAGCACATCTGCAGACGTAATGCTTTCTTCCTCCTGGAGATACTAGTCCAAATAGCTACTTGAAAACAAATAAAATGGTGCGAGCAGTGATTATGAACTTTAGCTTAAAAGATAAACGTAACAGAAGATCTAGAGATGAAGTTTTCATCCATTATGTCTTACAATTAGAAATGTTTACATTAGAGACTTCTAATTTCCTTGCTTTAACTTACGTTCTATTACTATAGGCAACAAACTTGGAAGATACTGACTTGTTTACTCCCCATCATGACTGCAAACTCTTAGGGTAGGCAATGCTACTGGTATTTTGGTGTTACTTGCTTTGAGAAACAGGCTGGCCCTAAACTAGTGTTCCTCCAGCCTCAACTTTCTGGGTACTGGGGATAAAGGCATGAACCACCAGACCTGGCCTATATTACCACCTTGGGTTTTAATAGTAAGTTCATGTACATCTCCCATGTCAGGTACTATAGTACCTGCCTGTAATTTTAGCAATCCAAAGGCAGAAAA
Source organism: Ondatra zibethicus (assembly GCA_004026605.1). Taxonomy (NCBI): domain Eukaryota; kingdom Metazoa; phylum Chordata; class Mammalia; order Rodentia; family Cricetidae; genus Ondatra; species Ondatra zibethicus. The sequence continues at coordinate 25,064 of PVIU01014253.1, forward strand.
GGTGAGTTCTAGGTCAGCCTGGCCACACAAAAGACCTTATCTCAAAAAAATAAACAGAGGGGTTCCCTAAAAATCAGGTGGAGCTTGTACTCCGGCCATGGGCCTCTGGATGCAAGTGTTCAAGATCAGCACTGCTCCTTAATATTTAGTAAGCAGCCAGGATTACTGTGGAAACTGTAGAAAATAATCAGAGTACAGTGTAGTCTCCATTCTGCTATTCTTCCAATAAGCTGAATGCCCTGCTGTGAGCCTAACATTATTCCACACTGAAAATACAGCAGAAAAAAGAAATAAACTGTCATCTCTCAACATATATAGAGCCAATGAAAACATGATGGCGTGATAAGTATGAGGGAGGAAAAGTAAAGAAGGTAACGGTTCATGAAGAGTTCAGGGAAGTTGGGGAACGTCCGAAGGAAATGCACAGAACGTGAACTGGATAGGCCACTGGTCACAACAGAGAGGCTGGGCAAAACAGAGGTCTCCAATTCCTGCCTCTTAAGATTTGAGACTGCTGTAGGAAGTCTTACAGCTAGTGGTCACCCGACCACTGGGTCATGGCCTCTTATACTATATGCTGATGTAGAGCACGCGTCCGCTCTCTTTTCCAAAGGCCTTTCTGTTCTGGTTGCGGGATTCGTTTTCTGATCTTCGTTCAAACAGAGGATTCTGATTTGTCAGTCTACCCCTAAATAAATAACCATCTATTTCTCAATTCTGAGCTAGTGTGGGATTTCTTTTAAGTGTCCATCCACATGAGACAATTTGATATAGTTCATCATGCTTCTGAAAAAAAAAATACAGCTGCAACATATTGTCATACTGTGAACTGGGAAAAAGGCAAGCAGTTTTCCAAGTAAGTGTTCCCGACTCGTGAAGAATAGCTAAAGAGTGGAGGGTGGGCTTGATTGCAACCCCCTTGTGCCCAGCCAAGCGTCCTGGCACAAGTCACAATGTAGCAGGGCTACTAGTCCATAAATAATTTTTCCCTCCATGAATTAGGATCTAATCTTGTTCCCAATTTTATTTAAAAAAAGAAGAGGATGGGGTGAGAGACTCTAACAAGGAAAATCACAGGGATTTTATCATCCACGATTCAGAAACCTAAAACGCTTCTCATTTAAAGTTAGTGTGCATTTGCATTATTTTTAAAAAAGATTTTTATTTATGTATGCACATGTGTGCAATGGTGCCTGCTGAGGTCAAAAGAGGTTGTTGGATCATTAGAGCCAGAGTTTCAGGTGTCTATGAGCCATTTTACTTGGGTGACAGAAACAAAACTTGGGTCCTCGCAAAAGCAGCAAACACTCTTTAAGAAAAAGGCTTCCTGGGGCTGAAGAGATGGCTCAGTGGTTAAGAGCATTGCCTGCTCTTCCAAAGGTCCTGAGTTCAATTCCCAGCAACCACATTGTGGCTCACTACCATCTGTAATGAGGTCTGGTGCCCTCTTCTGGCCTGCAGGCATACACACAGACAGAATATTATATACATAATTTAAAAAAATTAAAAAAAGGCTTCCTGCCATATTTGGCAATTAACTCTGAACCAATTTAATTTCAACATTAAAAATCCAAACCATTATAGGATTCAAGAATATAATTAACAATCTTGAACTTCTTTTAACCAACAAAAATCCTCTTGGTAGCAACTACAATTTTTATTGGTGGTACAACTAATCAGCTTTGGTGTTAAATTTAAACAGAATGGATGGCTATATTTGCTTATTATCACAATCAAAAATCCTTTATAATAATGCTATTTTTTCCTTCAGAGTGCTTACACTATTTCTGAAAAGCTGCAACACCTTTAGTTACATCATATAGTAGCATGTCTAGCTCATTTGTAAACCACAATTTGACGTTCAAATCACTTACAGTCAAGACACACTACTGATTTTGTAACTGGGTCAAATAGAGATCCATCAGAACAGTTCACTTCCTTCCTCTACACACACCCCTTTTTTTAATTTTTTTTTTTTGAAACAGACTTACTCTACTGAAGTTAGCCCAAGCTAACTTCAATTTTTCAGCAATCCTGCCTCAGCCTTCCAACTAAGGAGATTATGAGTCACTTTGCCTGGCCACACGGTTACCTTCTACCTTTTGACTTATGCTTTCTTAGTCTTTTTGTTTGTTTTTCGAGACAGGGTTTCTCTGTGCAGTCCTGGCCATCCTGGAACTAGCTGTGTAGGCCAGGTTGGTCTTGAACTCAACAGAACCACCAGCCTCTGCCTCCCAAGTCCTGGGATTTTATAAAAGCATGCACCACCATCGCCCGGCTTGCTTTCTTTCTTCCTCAGAAAAGCCTTTCTGGTTGAAAGTCAACCTTCAGTTAATCTACTTCTCTCAGTTCTCTTCCTCTTTTTCAGGGGTGTGTTGCTGGGGATCAAACCCACGGCTCTTTCCATGTGAAGCAAATATGCTACCTACTAAGCAATACCTCTGGAAAAATGTTTCTGGAAGCAGGTTGGCCAGAATGTCACCTCTGCAAATCTCAAGGCACTTAGGACAGTACAGGGCACAGAATAGGAACTCAATTACTTGTGATGAATGTGTGATCTACTTGGTTATTTTTCAAACATCTCCAGAAACAATTTAAGGGAAGGAGGGGCAAATTTTCTCAGTTTATAAATATGCCCTAATCAACTAAATTTAAATATGAACTTTCATAAACTTTTAAAAATTTATTTATTTATTTATTTTGGTTTTTTGAGACAGGGTTTCTCTGTAACTTTGGAGCCTGTCCTGGAACTAGCTCTCGTAGGCTGGCCTCGAACTCACAGAGATCCGCCTGCCTCTGCCTCCCGAGTGCTGGGATTAAAGGCGTGCACCACCACTGCCCGGCTTCATAAACTTTTAAACGTTATGTTTTGCCTTTTAAAATTCAGAATTTTGTGTTCAAGTCCAGAACAGGCCTAGAACTGGTTTAATCTAGAATATCAACCCTCTCCACCTAGCTCATCATGGAATAGGGCTAAAAGAAGTTGCTGTAGCCACAGAGGTGAGATGTCACAGGGAGGGACAGAAACACAGGATGGAACGAGGATAAGCATCTCCATAGGAAGAAACCAAATTCGGAAGGAATGAAAAAAGAGCAAGAAGAGATTCTAAGAAACCCCAGAATTCACAAAACTCAGTTTGTCTCAAAACCTGGATGAAGTGAGCTTGAGGGTAAGATCCAGAAGTCACTCGGATATAAAAAGATAAAAGTGTCTCAGCAATGCTTACAGGTAAAGAGACCCCTTCTACCTACCCATGCAGGTAACAGAAAACAGACACCATCTTTATTGGAGTAGAGAGTCATTGGAAATAGATTCCCATCCACTAAATTTCTTTGCAAAGGTTTCTCTGAAGCTTCTCCCTCTCTTATTTTTACAGGAAGCACAATGCCTCCAAAGCTCAGCTTTACAAGCTTCAAACAGCCAAATATCTGACAGCCCAAAGGCTCTACTGTGAGGTTTTCATTTCTGAAGTACATGGAAGCGTTTTAAGAATTGAAATAACAACACTACAAAAACTCAAGTGTGCTACTCTATCTACTAATTATGAGCAGGGAAGAACTCCACCACTGAAAGACACTACCGAGTGTGGAGCTCGCCAGCTGAGGCTCTAACCCTTAGCACTTGCAGACAAGAAACAATAAATGTTTGGTTTTGCTTTTACAACATAGAAAAGAATTCCCTTAATTCTGAAGCTGCTAGAGGAAAGATTACGGCAAAAAGTCAAGCATAGGTAAGGACTTTCTGAATAGACAGACTCCAGTCACAAAGGAAGGAAGACCAACAATCAACAAATGGGAGCTCTTAAAATTAAACAGTGTCTCTCTGCATAGCAGATAAGGCAATTGACTCTGAGTGAAGAAGACCGCCTACAGGGTAGAAGAGGAGTTTTCCCAGTTATATATGACAGAGAATTCATTCCTAGTATATCCAAAGAACTAAAACAAAACAAAAAAAAGTAACGAACAACCAAATCAAAAACTGAGCGACAGACGGCTGGGAATCTAGTTCAGCTGGTACAGTAGTTGCCTAGCACAGATGAAGCCCTGATTTGATCCTCAGCACAATATAGACTTGGCATAGTGCGTGCCTCTCATCCCAGTACTTTGGAGGTGCAAGGAGAAAGATCAGAAGTTCAAGGTCATCCTTAAGTACGTAGCAAGCTAAAAGGCCAGCTGGGCTATATGAAACCCTATTTAAAACAAACAAAAAACTGGGAGATTCCATCTTGCCAACGTCAGAGAGGCTGTGAAAACAAGTGACAACAAATGCTGGTAGGCACGGAGAAAACATAACCATTATTTACTGTTGGTTAAGAGCATCAACTCCTGCAGCTACTATGAAAATCAGTGTGGAAATTTCCAAAAGACTAAAGACAGAAACTGCTATGACCCAGCTATTACACCCCTGGGTATATACCCAAAGGCCTCCATGTTCTACTCCTGAGAAACGTGTACATCTATGCTCACTACTGCTGTATTCGCAACAGCGGAGAGATGCAATCAGCTAGATGTCTACCAGCATGAATGGCTAATGAAAATGTGGTACATATATACAACTCAGCAGAGAAGGAAAATATAGTTATGCAACTTGAGGAAATGGATGGAAGTGGAAATACTGTAGTAACCCAGGCTGAGAAAGATGAAACAGAGCATGTTCACTCCCATACACAGAACTTAGCTTCTAATTTTCACATGTGTCTGTGAGAACAAGACAGTGCAGACACTGGACACTGGTCCAGGACCCACTGGAAGCTCACAAGTGGCTTTAAGAGAGAATGATATAGGGGTAATAAACACATGTGATACTGACATAAAAAGTGGATGAGCAGGGCGTGGTGGCAAAAATCCCAAAACTTGGGAGGCAGAAGCTGGTGGGTCTCAATGAGTTTGAGGCTAGCCTGGTCTACATAGAGTTCCAGGCCAGCCAGAGAGAGCAGGACAGACGGATGGACGGACGGACAGACGGACGGAAGGAAAAGGGGAGCCCTGGGGATGGAAGGGTTTAGGTGGGGATGGGGACCATGGCGGATAGAAGGTTGGTAAGGGAAGATTAACCAAAACCACTGAAGTATAAAAAATGCCATAAAAATTAAGGGGGGGGGGACTTCCTTTAAAAGAAGTCAACTTATTAGTCTAAGTTAAAGTTTTTCAGACATAACCTATAAAAATATTTGGAACTGCATCCTAATCTAATGGATGGCGAAATTCTTTAACAACGGTCACAATTATTTTATAATTTACAAACCAGGAGGCAAAAACCAAAGGAGTAACATGCAGGTCTCTGCTGCAGCTAACTCTACTACTACATGACAGACACTCTGTCTCAAAATATTATTGATAGTTTCTTTTCAACTATTTCATAAATGTAATAATAATGGGCCACATAATAATACACAGAAGTAACTCCAATGATATTACTAAGAAATTAAATTCTACTTTCAAGAAAAAATATACATAAAGAAGTAATGTAAATATCAATGAAGAAGATAAAATGCCTATGCATCATGAGTTACTAAAAAGCAAGTACATATACATTACACCAAATGTTGGTGATTTGTGACTTTGGATGGTTTTCATACATACCTTTAAGAGTTTGTACTTGACTTTGCTTGAGAACAGAGCTCAAGTAGTGAGGTGATAAAGAACCACTAAAAAACAGGGAAGACAGATGTGCTTACTTATTTCTACAGAACCAAGTCACAGGCACAACTAGAATGCACCACAAAACCACAACAATCAAGTTCTCCTTGTTTTCTTTGCTTATAGCACTCAGTTCAGAAAGAGCTGCTGACGTGCACGGGGTCAAGACTAAAAACAGTTATTCTGTTATTGTTAAAACAATTTATCTTTTAATTTCTTCATTTGTAGAACAGAAACAATTACATTTCTCATATAGTATTTTTGTACTGGTTACATAATAATGCCCTGAACAATAAATATAAGAATTCAGTACTATATTTTAAAATTTGATATAATACTAATAGTTATATAGTTTAACACTAAGAATTTATCAAAACAAGTACTTAAGGAAAATTCTATATAATAATGACACAGAGTTAAGTTCCCAGGGTGCTTTTTAGTGCAAAAAGTAAAAAAAATTTTTTTGGGGGGGGCTCTATTTGTGATAGTAGAGAAAAATATTTTAAATGAAATTAAGTTTAGTTCCTATTCAGTTTTTACATATACCTCATTCTTTTTCCCAGACTAACAAATTATAGAAGGGTCACACAAAAATGTGTCAGAAGGAATCAGCAAAATGGAACAAAATGTTTTCATTTCATTAAGGTTTTAAAGTCAACAATTGATAACTCCCATGCTCTTATTCTTAAAAAAAAAAACTTGCAAAATTACTTTTCACACCTAAAGCTATGATAAGCAAAGATCTAAATGTGAATCCATTAAGATACAATGAGAGGTGACTTGTGGGCTTATAAACCAGTGCCCCCTCCATTCTGCCCTTAGTTATGAGCACAGTGAAGTAAGTCACATATGCAAACATTAAAGACATTTCCTTTAGCTTTAAATTACTATTTAACTAGAATATCTCATAAGCACCAGTATTACCTAAGAATTTAAATGAATTACAATGGGAAATTCTGAATTTGTTATAGTAAGATTCTAATTTTCTCCCTAGATATGTATTTGAAAATTAATAACCTTTCAGACTTTTGAAAAATAAATTAAGCATCAAAGACTACCCCTAAGATTTATCTTAATAAGACAAACTGCAATACAAATAAATACACATCATAGAATTGTAAGATTCCTTAAGGTTTCCTTAGGAAAAAGATTTAAAATCAGATTTGGAGAGATAATATAATGTCCAGATTTAACAAAATGAGAAAAACTAAAGCCAGGGGAAGCTGTAAGGAAATACATTATAACAACATTTTCCAGAAAACAACAACATAAAAACCTTCAAAGCATTATTTTACTTGACAAACATTTAAAAATTTAAACTTCAGTTTTTAAATATTAAATATTTTAGAAGAGAATTATCAACTTAAAACAGACAGGCAGGCAAGCATGGCGGTCCAATACAAAGGCTCCCGAGTGTGGGAGGTTCCAGAGCACTCCGATGAGCTCAACGCTGGCCTGAGCTGCCATTCGCTCATATATTTGCACATTTTGTCCCCAGTGGAGAACTAACTGGAACTATTTGGAAAGGATTAGGAGGTCTGTCCTTCTTGGAGTAGTGTGTACTTGTTTAAATTTCAAAAGCCCATTCCAAGCCCAGTCTTTCTCTCTCTGGCAGCTGCCTGGAGATAAGGATGCAAAGATCTCGGCTATTGCTCCAGTGCCACGCTTCCTGCCATGATAATGGACTAACCCTCAGAAACTAGAAGCCCCCAATTAAATGTTTTCTTTTATAAGAGTTATCTTGGTCATGGTGTCTCTTCACAGCAATGGAATCACTAAGACAACATGAGACACATCTCACCAAGATGAAACGAAGCAAAACAAAATAAATAGGAAAAAGAAACTTTAAATGGTGTATCAAAAATGCTATGATTATAAACTGTGAATCATCTTATTTTAAAAATTTAAATATCCATTTAACTTATTGTATAAGTCATTATCAGCATGCAAACAATTAAAATGAATTAGTCTTTTTGCAACTAAAGTCATATAATTTATTTAGCTTACTTATATTGCACTGACTTTATTTTCTGAGAACTTATATTCAACTATATAGCATTTTATTGTTGTGGGAGAATTGTGCATACAGGCATTCCACTGTGCCAATAAAGTCATTATGAATCAAAGAACAGAGTCAGCAATTGTCTGACTGGGATTAGCCATAGAGTTCTTAGAAGACGGAAGGGGTCTGCTAGAGAGGACAGGAATTCCAGGGAATTTCCAGAGCTGGTGGTTGGAGAAAAAATGTGGAGAGGGGTCAACTGACTCTTGTCTGTCTTTAGATTTATCAGGTCTTTATCTAAATTTCTGACTCCTGAGTTTTTATTATACTGGAACAATTTAGATAGTCAATATATCTGGTGCCCCACATTGGGTGCCTTTCTATCTCACCAGGCAGCTCCCAAATAACAACACTGAGACTTATTAATTATGAAAGCTCAGCCGATAGCTTAGGCTTGTTTCTAATAAGTTTGTATAACTTAACCCGCTTCTATTTATCTACACACTGCCACGTGGCTCCTGGCTTTTACCTCTCCTCCTCCATGTTCTGCTTCCTCTGTGACATCCAACTGGTAACTCCCCCTTTCTTCCCATAGCACTCTGTCTGGAAATCCTGCCTATACCTCCTTCCTAGCTACTGGCTGTTTATTTATTTATTTATTTTTTATTTAAACCAGCCACAGTGGCCTCTTTACACAGTACAATCAAATATCTCACATTTCATTTCCTAGAAAAAAAGAAATTAACCAAGAGGAAAATACCTTAGGTTAATGTTACCTGTAAATACTTCTCTATACAATTAATAAATACACAAATAAAACAAGTCCCTACAACTTTGTTTTCTCCACTTCACACAATAAATCTAAATTACACAGAAAGTGCTTACCTCTGTGGAGAGGAAAAAGGTTGCTTCTTCAAGGCCTGCATAAGGTTGGGCTTATATTCTGGATCAACACACCATAAGGAACCTTTTCCATTAACCTAGAAAAAAGGTGTGCAAGAATTAAAGCCTGAATTTTTATGTATCACAGTTTATCAGACTTCTCTGAGTAAGAACATGGGGGGAACCTCCCACCTGCTGAGTACATGCCAAGGCTGAAGTGAAGGCTGGAGATGCAGCAGTTACCACTGTGCCTGTTGCTAGATGCTGATCCGCTGCAATACCCACACCTGCTTCCCCATACCTCTCAAGTGGAAGTGAGTCGCTATACATGACTGATTGCATTCACCATGAAAAATAGTTTACTCTAACCACAAGATGAGAGAGGTTAAAACTTATTTATACCCAAGCTTCTATAATGCTTAAACTTCTTGATTTATGGGGAGAAAGGCAAGCTATGAGTGTGCAGAGGAGGAGAACTTGCAGGAATCAGTCCCCTCAGGCTCAGCAGGAAGTAGTGCCTTGACCTTCTAAGTCATCTCACTGAGCCTATGCTTTGCACATTGAAAAAATTTTAAAATTTAAGTTGTACTTTACAACTAACTACATTAATAACTCTTTGGAAAACAAATTTACTCATTTCTTTTCCCCTACTCCGTCCTTGTATAAAATCTTATATGATGTAAGGTTTAATGTGATTATCTCCACATTGCTTCCATTTCCTAAACTCTTTCTCACAGCAATTAGTCTACTATTGAGATCCTCTTATCTTTGAGTACTGTGTCATTTTTATAAAATGGCATGATTGGGGCTGGAGAGATGGCTCAGCGGTTAAGAGCACTGGCAGCTCTTCCAAAGGCTGCAGGTTCAGTTTCCAGCACCCACATGGCAGCTCACAACTGTCCGTAACTCCAGTTCCAGAGGGCTGAATGTCCTCTCTGCCTTTATGAGCACCAGGCACACCCTGCAGACATACAGACTCAACACACATGAATAAAAATACATCTTTAAAAAAAAATTATAAAGTGGCATGATCAAAAAATATTGTTCCAGAAGTTTAAAATATAAGGCTTGCAGCTGGAGAGATGGTTTAGCAGTTAATATACTGCACTGTACGTGCAACAATCCCAGGTTTGGCTCCCAGCACCCATACCAGAAGGCTCACAACTACATATAACTGCAGGTCTGGGGGATCTGTGCCCTTGTCAATCTCTGCTGGTACTCACACACACATGTACATATTCACACATATAGTATGAAATTAAAAAAATCTTAAAAGCCCAAGATATTCATTGCTACTCACTGATTATGTGAAACCAGACAAAACAATTTGAGAGTCAGACATTTCACATTTTACCCACAAAATAAAACAAAGATCCAAGTGAGCTGTAATGTGATTCAAATAAAGTAACTTATAGCCAAGTAACACAGATCAAAATAAATGAACATTAACTGGATATTCTGAAATTGGCATAGGGTATTTATTGAATGCTAGCTAAAGAAGATTAATGATACCAAACAATTGAGCTGGGCAGTGGTGGCGCACACCTTTAATCCTAGCACTTGGGAGGCAGAGGCAGCTGGATCTCTATGAGTTCGAGGCCAGCCTGGTCTACAGAGTGAGTTCCAGGACAGCCAATGCTAAACTGAAAGATCCTGTCTCAAACAACAACAGCAGCAGCAGCAATAACAACAACAACAACAAAACCCTAATAAGAACAAAAGTAAATTTCAAAAAGGTTTAGGTATTAAGTAGTAAGGGCCAAAACTAACTTAAGGGAAAAGCTTCTTATCTACGGAGAAGCCCATGCACTCAGAACAAGGCAGTTTTAAACACCCTAACAACTGAGCAACAGAGAAATGCAGAAGAACTGACGTGTTTCACACAGGGAGGAATGGGAGACAACTCTGTGGCGTTCAGTGTCAAAGCACCACAGAAAGGACAGGAAGAATTGAGGCCAGGTGGAGTGATTCAAGTACCTGAGAGGCAAAAGCAGGAGGACAGTCTCAATAAAAACTAACTTAGAGCTTTGTTCAGTCATTTAGACAAATGATAGATATGTTTTGACAATTGGGAAATAAAACTGTCAACACACATCCTTTGTTCTAATTAGGTTTCATATACACAAGTAATTGTTCTTACATTGACCAAGACAATTCCATCAATAACTACCCATGTTCTTCTACCTTGATATTCCAGGGATATCTCAGTGCAAACTGTTTAAAGTCTTGTTTTCAAATTCTATAGTAGAAAGTCTGAAAATTGTTTTTGATCACAGTAGAAAAAGCTATTTCCTTGAGGCACCAAATTGTAAAGCTGAGAATTTGCAGTTTCAGCAGTTTCAAATAACAGTCTGCTTATTGTTGCCATGGCAGCACTTCCTTCCACTGGTCTGTTCACGAGTCATCAGTAACAAGAGACAAACTATGAATTTGCTCATCTATATTTTAGAGTCTGCAAAAAGAATTTGACTAAATCTCACTTAAAATTTACTTAAATGATGAGGCACAAATGATAAAAGTTTTAGAAATATTGTTCTAAAATGAAATTTGTCTGTAAGAAACAAAGTGCCTGGATGCTGAAAACAGAAAATATGCATTCTCTCATTTACCATCATTAATTTTTAAACTTTAAGATTGACTGAAAAACCACTGACGGTTTTGTAGAAAGGAATATATTAAGGGCTAAATTGCAAAGATTCATCTTAATAAAAGATTTAAATAATAAATTCTGAGAAGATAATATTACTATTTCTGAAATGTTATTTTCTTGCCTTATATATTAAAAGTTCTATCTTGTCAGGTCTTCTCATATAGCTGTAGAATCACCAAATTACAAAACATTAAAACAGTTAACTAAACTAGGCAAAATTTAATTCTGTTTACAGACTAAAATTTCAGTCATAATGTTAGCTTACATTTACTAAAAATTCAGAAAAACGTAAGATTTGGATGTTGACTGGGAATGTAGCTCAGTGACAAACAACTGCCAAGCATATGCAAGGGCTGTGAGTTTGACCCCCAGACCCTTTCTTTAGATCTTATTTTTCTGAAGTGGTATGGAGAATATAATACAAAGGAACAGAAAGTAGACCTTGCCTTCTGTGGTGAGAACTGCCATCTCTAGATAACACTGATTCAGGGACCAAATCCCTTCAACTTTATGAAAGACCAGCAGACTTGTCTTCCACAGATGCACAGGAAAATACATTCTGATGCACTGTGTGCTGTGACCATTAATGAATAAAGAAATCGCTTTTGACCTATAGCAAGGCAGAACTTAGGTAGGCAGGGAAAGCTAAGCTGAATGCTGGGGGAAAGAAGGGCAGAGTCAGAAAGTCGCCATGGAGCCACGGCCAGAGTCAGACATGCAAAAACTTTGCTGGTAAGCCACTGTCATGTGATGATACACAGATTAATAGAAATGGGTTAAATTAGTATATAAGAGTTAGCCAAATAGAAGCTAGAGCTAATGGGCCAAGCAGCGTTTTAATTAATACAGTTTCTGTATGAGTTTCTGTGTGATCATTTCGGGTTTAAACTAGCCAGGAACCAACAAGCAGCCTCCCACTACACCACTGAGGTGTGGTGATGAAAAACTTTAACTCTAACACTTGAGAGGTTGGGGCAGGAATCATGAGTTCAAATGCTTAGTTGCATATCAGGTTCCAGTGGAGGCCAGCCTGAGCTACATTAAGATCTGCCTGGGTCAATAAATAAATCCACTGGAGCTTTTCCTCTACCCATGAACATAATAACTCTCCTAAATCTCAAACTATTAAGCAGTGTCCTACTAGTATTCATCAACATCAAGCAGTTTCCTCTGGGGTTGAAACATTCTTTCCTGCAAGGAAGCTTAAGCAGAAGGTAAACAACTCAAAACACCTTCAGGAAGTTCATGAAACAGAGTTACTAGGCCCTTCCCTCCCAGAGTAAACAAAGAATTCCAAGAGTCACTCTCCTTAGACAAGTGACAAAGACCTTGAGACAAGCCCCACAGCTAGAAGAAGCAGAGACCTTGAAAGTCAAGAACCAAATGAAAGCAGCAGAGACCAACTGAGCTCCTTGAAGAGGTGTAGACCAAATGAGCTGTCCTGAAGACGTGTGTAGAACAAGTAAGGGCCCTAAAGAGGTGTAGACCAACTGAGCCACCTAGAAAGGACATTTCTCAAGCTGTTGAGCTGTCTGCATGTTGGGCAGTGTGTTCCAGGTTCCCAGTTTTGTAAGCTGTCACCTGTGCTGGGTTGGTCTTTGGTGATGCAGATGTCTTTGACTCATCTCTGCTCCTGTAAGCAACCTCTCACACACATAAAACTCAGTTACTAAGTTGGACTTCGGTGGAATCTGTACTCATTGCTGCTTCTCTCTCTTACTTGTGATAATGTGTCAATTTTGCTCTAGTGTTACAATTTCTGTCTTGTTTTTCACGGACAGATATTTCTCTTTCTCAAATTCTATCTAAACACAAGATAACATCCTTTCCCATTCTCCACCTCTCCTTACTCCTTTCTCTAACTTTGCAATTGTTCAGATTAGCAGGTGTGGCAGCACAGGCCTGAAATATTTGAGGAAATAGGCAGGCTGATCAAGATCAGGAGTTCAAGCCTGGGACTGATAGTTGGCAGAGAGGTTAAGAGCACTAGCTGCTCTTGCAGAGGACCTAGGTTTACCTCCCAGCATCTGCATGGTGGCTTATAGCCACTTTAACTCCAGTTCCAGGTATTTAATGCCTTCTGGTCTAAGTAATATATAGTGCACACATATGTGATGTGGGATTACCCTCTGCATGCTGTGAATACTATTGGTTAATAAAGAAACTACTTTGAGCCTACAGCTCAAATGTTCCTAAAATTCCCCTAGCTATGCTTAAAAGGAGCCTGCACACTCCTCTTGGGGTTGTCTCCACTTTGTATATGAATGATCCCACAGATACTGGTAAATAAACACTCTTTGTTCTTGCACATTATTTGAGTCCTGGGTCTTCTTTCAGCGCTTTCTTGGACCTTAAATAGAGAGTTCAAGGTCTGCCATGATTTAAATTTAAAAACAGAGTTCTAAAATTAAAAAAAAAAAGGAAATCTTTAATGACTTCCATGCCATTGTGGTGATTTGAATGAGAAAAGTCTCCCCAAGCTCGTATTTAAATACATGGTCCCCAGTAGTGAAACTGTTTGGGAAGGATCAGGAGATGTAGCCTTGTTGAAGGAAATGTGTCACTAGGGATAGGTTTTTAGGTTTCAAAAGCCCATGCCATTCTCAGCTTTCTGCCTCATACTTGTATATAGTGATATTTTATTTGTATTTTAAAAAATAAAGCTTACCTGAAGATCAGAATGCAAAGCTAAACTACTAGAGGCCAGGGAGTGGTGGTACAGACCTTTAATCCCAGGGCTCTGAAATGGGTATCTGTGAGTTCAAGGCTACCTTGGGCTACACAAAATCAATCCAGAAACAGGTCCAGGTGGTGGTGGCTCACACCTTTAATCCCAGTGTTTGGGACTCACACACCTTTAATCCTAACACTAGGGAGGTGGAGACAGGAGTGATATGGCTGGGCAGAGACAGGAATATAAAGGGGAAGAGACAGGAACTCAGTGGAGTGTGAGTCAGAGCATTTGTGAAGACAGGATCTTGCCCTTTTCGGTCTGAAGATTTGGTAGAGGTGCTCTCTAGTGGTTGGCTGCTTTGCTTTTCTATCTTCAACTTGAACTCCAACTCTGTCTCTGGGATTTTATTATTTGTGCTACATTTGTGTCCCTTAGCGACTACTTCAGCACCACACCTGCCTGTTTGCAGTCAATTCCTACCATGATGGGTGAACATTCCTCCTAAAAGTCCTCTTGGTCATAGTATCATATCACAGCAATTTAAAAGTAACAAGGACAGCCATCCTCAGCTACACAGTGAGTTTGAGCACAGCTGGGCTACATGAAACCCTATCTGGAGAGAGGGAAGAAGGAAGGAAAAGAGGGAAGGAGGATAAGCAAGCTCATTATATAAAAATCAAACAAGAAAGCAAAAAATGTTTACCTTAAGTGCTATGGAATGTTCCTTTACACTGTATGAATAACTGTCACTATGATTGGCTTAATAAAGAAGCTGACTGGCTAAAAGCTGAACAGAATAAGGTTAGGCAGGAGAGCCAGATGAGGAGGATGCTGGGAGGAAGAATGGTGGAGTCTGGAGTCGTCAGCCAGCCAAAGGGACAGGAGATGAACATCCACATAGAGCCTGAGAAAGTTTTGGAAAAGGTTCTAAATGCACAGAAAGAGACAAATGCAGCGATGCATCTGCCTACACCATCTCCCAACAGCTGCCTGTGGGATGGAGGTGGCTGCCGGTTCCTGCAGTCTCACACTGGCTGCTGCACATCTCCCAGCCGCTGTCTGCAAGCTTAAGCAGCCAGTGCAAGCTCTGCCAGCACAACAGGTTTGGAGTTTTGCTCATGTAGACAGAAAAGGATTACAGATACACAGTAAAGACAGATTCAGATAGAAAAAACCTCTAAATGGGTTACAGTGTATTTTTAAATGTACAAAGGTTTGGGAGACAGAAGAGAAAGAGTATGTACTGCATTAGATTAAAAAATATAGTTTTAAAATTAAAGTTCTTAACAAGGGAGTAATTTCAAAAAGCCATGTAAAGATTGAAAATACAGAGAGTCTGGATACTGTATGTTGTTGTGTTGTCTTTAAATTTTTTGACTGCTGAGGAAGGAGCAATGGCTGCTGAGAGACTGGATTTTAACATGGTTGAAAATTGGTTGACTCATGGCCCCTGTTACCAACCACTGTGTTAGGCAAGGGATAAGTAGGTAGATAAATCTGTAAGCGATTACTGTACTAAGTTTTTTGACCATAGAGAGTTTATATCCACTCTGGTGGGATACAAAAACTTGTACACAGCTATGGTATAATACGTGAAGGGTCTCTAGACAGCCCAAGTATGGCAAACATGGCTCTGGCAGGTCTTGTCCTTCTCTCTGATTCCCTCTGCCCTGCTAAAACCTCTAGACTGCATTCCTAAAGCTAGCCACCAAGGTCTACTCCATTACTTGTCCACTTCCTTCCTCCTGAGGCTGACTAATAAATCCACCTGTCAAAGTATTGAGGTCCAACAATCAAAAGCCTTTGGCTACCCTAATTGACCTTTCCAATCAAAATTAAACACCTCTTCCTAACATGGGATTTCCCCTTTTACCTTTATGAGCTGCCCATTTGCCTATGTGTCCCATCTTTTCCCTCTCTATCCAAAGGCAATCCTTTGTCCCTCTAGGACAGATATCCCTTTCCTCCTCTCCCTTGTTCCTTCCTTTTCTCTCTCATGCTCTATTTCCTGTCTTTGTCTTTTATCCCCTGCCCTTTGTCCTCTGAGGCAAAGAAATCTCCTTTGGGCTGAGAAGTTGGTCTTGGGCCGAATACCAGTCTCTTCAATATGTACTATATAGAAACAAACAAAAGGGTATAGGAGCCCAGAATAGATATACCAAAGCGGCAAGTGCCTAAGGGGGAGCTACTGAGTTGGGCTGTGAGGAAGTGGTTTCTCCACAGAGAACAGGAAAATACATGTAGATGGGATAAGATAAAGATCACAATATATTGGAATAGCTAGTGTGTGTAAAATGTGTGTGTGTGTGGTCAGTTCATGGAGTAGTGGTTTTTAAAAAGCATCAAAAAGAGATCAAATTGAGAGAACTCTGAAAACTATTCTAAGAATTTTTTATTTGAAGATTTACTATTTATGTATTTGTGTACGTGTGGCTATGCCATGTGTGTGCTTATATAGCTAGAAGAGGGCATCAGATCTCCTGGAGCTTGAGTTAGTGGTGGTTGTGAGCTGCCTGATATGAGGCCTGGGAACCAAACTCTGGTCCTCTAGAAGAGCACAAATGTTCCTAATGGCTCAGCAATCTCTCCCCTGTGAGTTATAATGTTATTAATGTCCCATGAGCTATTGTGTTTTATAGTATATGATTCACGGTGACATGAGGCTATTGTGAGGCTAACTTCATGAAGTTACATACCTGGCTCTTGAACATCTAATTCAAATTATTCATGCTGACTTCCCCGCCTTCTCTCTCTGCGTATTATATATAATGTATATATACATATATAGATAAATGAGATTACCTCAAAATACAAAACTAATGACAACAATGAAAAAGTAAAACAAAAACCAAAACAACAACAACAACAAAAAAAAAACCAGCCCTTGGGTAGCAGAGGCAGGTGGATCTTTGAGTTCAAGAACAGCTTGGTCTACAGAGTAATTTCTAGGACAACCAGTTCCACACAAAAACCCTGTCTTGAAATACCCCCCTCTCAAAAAACAAAAACAAAACAGTTAATGGTAAAGAAAAAGAATTCAGGCAAGTATGAATATGGTATTATATATTATACAAATCAACAAAAATAAATTTCTAAAGCTATTTTTACCATTTATATAAATACACACACACACATATATATATGTGAAGTATAAATATACATATGCATATATACACTGATGAGAACTAAACTAGGACCCTTGAGAATTTATAGGTATTTTATTTCCTATATTCTGACAGCTTGGTTTTTGCAGGTCCTGGTCAAATGAATACCTAGCTGGTCTCAATGTGCTGGTTATGAAACAAGAGAGTTCCTCAGGATAATATATAAACTCCTTTCAAGCTTTATATCCAAGTAACTAAGCACCATAAAGAACAAACATCAAGTTTAGAATCTTGAATCCTAGAAAAGGAAGACATAAAGTCCAACTTATATAAATTCCATCAAACATAACTCTAAATTAACAATTAGTTGCAAATTAGGTCTGGCCTTTAGGAGAAAAACTTAAGAGTCATTAGCACCAAGATGCTAAGTGAAGCCCTGGGAATGATGAAATTACCCAAAAAACACTAAACTAAAGAGACAGTGAAAAAAATTTTAAAAAATGTTTAAAAAGTTAAGGGTAAAGCAAATTAATCCAGGCAAGTATGAATTCTGTAAATCAAGGAAAATGAATTCCTAAAGCTAGTTTTACCTTACAACACAATGTCAAATCAAATCAGCACTCAGACAAATGTTAGACCGTTCAAAACTGCATCTCTATTGAAGCTTTAGGGCTGGAGAGATGGCTCAGAGGTTAAGAGCACTGACTGCTCTTCTAGAGGTTCTGAGTTCAATTCCCAGCAACCACATGGCAGCTCACAACCATCAGTAACAAGTCCTGGAACCCTCTTCTAGCCTGCAGGCACACAAGCAGGCAGAACACGATACAAACATGGTAAATAAATCCAAAAAAAAAAAAAAAAAGAAGAAGAAAGAAACTATATCCAAATGCAGTACTAAGTGTGACCCTCCTTTGATAGGGAATAGACATGTTCAGGATAACAATGTACATATCACAAATGAAATTAAGGAAAACCTTGTCATAGCCTTGTTCTGACCTCAGAACTGAAGGGTGAGTCACTTACTATGACATTCACTAACCTTCACGTTCAGTGTTTCTTTCCACTCTGCCTGTCTCCCTTTCTCACTCATACAGAATATACCAGTGCCTTTATATACCTTCTAAATCTACATAAAACATATTTTTAAAAGCACATTTAAAAAATTTTAAAAAACACAACAGAGAAAAAAGCAAATTAAAAATAATACCTGTCATATTCTTTAATATAAATGAGCTATACTTTGATTGTTAAACTTAATAAAAAGGACATATATACTGATATAGTTGTAGAAATTAAGGGGGATCTACTCCATGGGACTCGAGAGATGAATCAGTGGTTAAAAGCATGCATTGCCTCTTTCCAAAGTCCAGTTCCTAGCACCCACATTAAGCATTTCGCAAATGCCTGTAATTCTAGCTCTAGAGAATTCAGTATCCTGTTGTGACTTTTGAAGACACTATACTCATGCACAAACCCAGAAACACGCACAATTAAAAATAAAATCTTTTTAAAATGAGACATATACACCCTCAAAAAAGAAAGGAACAAACAACCCAGGCGGTCTGGGAATACCGAGCAGTGGAGTGCTTGCCTAACATAGCATAGTTTCAACTCCTGGTGGGGTGGGGGGCGGATAATGGGGTGAGGAAGGCTCATTCGGAAGAATAAGTTTCTCTCAACACTAAGACATTTTAAAGCATCATAAATTTTTTTAAAGATTTATTTATTAATTATGTATACAGTATTTTGTCCGCATGTCTGCTACAGGCCAGAAGAGGGCACCAGATCTCATTACAGATGGTTGTGAGCCACCATGTGGTTGCTGGGAATTGAACTCAGGACCTCTGGAAGAGCAGTCAGTGCTCTTAACCTCTGAGCCATCTCTCCAGCCCAAAGCATCATAAATTAAAGCAAATGATGAAGATAATTAATCTCAAACTAACCTAACTGGGCTTTGCGTCTCTTGGATTCCACATATCTCATGGCCCTGTATCAATTCCCCCACAGCACAGAGTGATGTTTATCAATACTGACCTTGCCATGGCTCCTTTCCACTTTCTGAAAACATTTATTCAGGGATAGATTATGCCGAACAGAATTCTTCCAGCCTGTGGGTGCAGTGGCAAAGTATGGGAAACGGTCCAGAATCCAGCTATAAATTTCTTTGACAGGCAAACATTTATTTGGAGAGTGTTCAATAGCCATATAAATGAGAAGACTAAAGGAGTACGGGGGCTTTGAAGTCGCTGACTTTTTTTCTGGGCTCTGGTAGCAGGATGGTCCAAAGGCGGGCACGTCATCTCCCTCTATGTCATACAATGGACTAACCATCGGAAAACCTTCACTTCCAAGCCTGAAGTTTGTTAGAAGATTACTACTTTCATGAAGCCAGTTCAAGTTTGTTAGTTCGTCATCTGCTGAGTCAGTGCCCACTAGAGTGGCCTTTGGCCTTGCAGCATCCCCAACTTCAGGCAAGCTTCCCATTTTATAAATCTGACTTAGTCCTGCAAACTTCTCGGCTCCTGGAGTCTCAGCTCTCTTATCTGGAGTCATTCCAATTACTGGACCCATTTACTCGTACAGTTCTGCAATAAAAAAAGTTATAAATTAATATAAATCTTATACTCTGGGAAAAGCAAATAAACATTTGTATATACACATCCAAATCAAGAAAAATTTGCAGCTGACTATGCCACACAAACAATAAATAAATATAAATAGCTGGGGTTTTCTTTATTATTTTTCAGACAGGGTCTCTATTTGCAGTTCTGGCTGTCCTGAAACTCGTTATATAGACGAGGCTCTCCTCAAACTCAGAGATCCTCATGCCTTTGCCTCCTCTGTACTGGGAATAATAAAGGTGTGTACCACCATGCCCAGCTTCCCATATAATATTTAAATACAATGTAGTTCTGACAGTTATAATGCATGCAAAGAAGTAGTTGCTTTGTATTATTTGAAACAATGAATAATAAACAGTAAATAAAACATAACTTGACAGCATCACATGTATGAGTGATAATAAGAAAAATTAAACAATATAGCATAAACAGTAACGTTTCCAGTCCACAATAACTAACTGTAGTTACTATTAAACAAATTGGGGCTGGTGAGATAGTATGGTGGATAAAGAGGGCTTACTCCAAGTGTGATAACCTGAGTTCAACTCTGAGAACCAATGCCTGTAAGTTGTCTTTGGACTTCCACAGGCATACAGTGGGAAGTATTATGTAGCTGTAGCTGTTCTCATACATAAATAAACTTAATGAACGGACTATATTTAATTTATCCTAAGTATCTATATTTTACTGTAATAGTCATACATACTGCTCAATTTTTAAAATACTCAAATTTGAAACAATGTTCAAACAATAATTTCAAGTAAATCTCCAAATTTTAAAAAAATTACCAGAAAAAATAAATCATTTCTAGGACTAGAGAGATGGTCCAGTATAAGATCTTACAGAACTTGGGTTAAATTCCCAGCATTCACATGGCAGTTCACAATCATCCATAATTCCAGTTAGAGTATCCACTGCCTTCTTCTAACTTCCAAGAGTACTAGGTACATGGTACACACACATACATACAAGCAAAACATTTGACACATAAAATAAAATTTAAAAAAGTAACCCAGTTTTGTTTTCATATATCCTACTAAAGAAAAATTTTTTCTTTTCAAATTATTTTTAATTGACACAGACTAATTATGTAAACTTGTACATGTATACATTGTGGAATAATTAAAACAGGCTAATTATCTGACAAGATGGGGCATTCCTAAAATCTCACCACTTGGGAGGCAGGGGCAGGACAGTGACTCCAGGTTCAATGACAGCTTGGTCTACATCGCAAGTTCTAGGTCAGCCAGTGTGGGAACTTGAATTGGCGCCCATAACGTCTTAGGGAGAGGCACTATTAGGAGGTGTGGCTTTGTTGGAGTAGGTATGGTCCTGTTGGAGGAGGTGTGTCACTGTGGAGGCAGGCTTTGAGGTCTCATATATGCTTAAGTCACACCCAGTATCTCAGACCATTTCCTGTTACTTGAACAAGATGTGGAACTCAGTTCCCTCTCCAGCACCATGTCTGCCTGCACGCAGCCATGTCCCACCATGATGATAATGGACTAAACCTCTGAACTGTAAGCTGCCACCACAGTGAAATATTTTCCTTTATAAGAGTTGCTGTGGTCACTGTGTCTCTTCAAAGCAATAGAAACCCTAAGACAGCCAGGACAATGTAATGAAACTGTGCTGCAGAACACACACACACACACACCAACATAAATAACAAAAATCATCTCCGTGGTAAGAACATATTTAACGTGTTGTTTCAACAGTTTTGAGACATGTTTTCACTAACTAGTCACAGTGCTGTAGGACAGAGAACTAGAATTTACTCCTGTGCAACTGCAACTCTGCAACCTCTAATATTCTTGTGCCTTCCCCGCTACAGTATCTGGTAACCACCACTTTCTTCTACAATTTCAACAAAATAGCATTTCTTATTCCCTAAATTCACTATCAGCTAAGTTAAATTTGGTAAACATTTGCTGTTTCTAAAAAAAAAAAAAAAAAATCCAGCATTTGAACTTCGCATCCCAATCACCTCACCCTTAGCATGTCTCATCCCTGACATTCTCACAGGAAGTCTGAACTGCACTGTATTGATCATGAAGCTGCTCTTGCATTTCTAGTTTCTCAAATGATTTTTCTTTTTTTTGAGATAGGATTTTTCTGTGTAGCTTGACTGTCCTGGAACTCGCTCTGTAGACCAGGCTGGACTCGAACTCACAGAGATCCGCCTGCCTCTGCCTCCCAAGCACTGCCATCACCACTGGGTGGTGTTTTTCTTTTTCTTTCTTTCTCCCTCCTCCCCCTCTCTTTTTAAAATTTTATTTATTTTTATTTTACGAGCATTAGTGTTTTGCCTGCATGTATATCTGTGTGAGGGTGTCAGGTCCCCTGGAACTGGAGTTACAGACAGTTGTGAGCTGCCATGTGGGTGCTGGGATTTGAACCTGGGTCCTTTAGAAGACTAGTCAGTGCTCTTAACCACTGTGGCATTTCTCTAGCCCATTTTGCTTTTTATATATACGTATAAAACTACTCCCCTCAGAGCACAAATGACCAGAAGGAGGTAAAAGAACTAATGTGTCCTTAATTCATTTTCAGTGTACAGAAAGACGTCTCATTTCTAAAGCTGAAAAGCCTATTACCTATTTGAGAAGTACCCACAAAGCTTCATATTGCTTAGAGAACAGTCAGGAGGCTACTTCAAGAACTACGGAGCTTGTCTATTTGGATCCTGGGAGCTACAACTAAATTCCTCAATTAGTGATAACACCAGCCAATATTTTCAGGGCCAGATAGTATACTAAATACCTTGCATGCTATATTCTTGTGCCTTCCCCGCTAGCCATCCATTAAAGTGGAGATAACTGGGAACCGTTTTTTTGGATGAGGAAAGGACTCAGGCTAAGCATTCTGGCTAACATGCGAAAACAAAGAACACCATGTAAGCAAACACAGAACCAAAACTCCAACCATAATATATAATAGTAACCGTATACAAACATCACCTATGGGTACCAATCCCCTCACCCTGGTATCTAGTTTGTCTTTCCTGCTGACTCAGCATCAAGAAACTTCAATGCAACTAATAAAGTCAAACTTGCATTGGGATAACGGCAAGTTTTCCGAAAAATATCTCAAACAATAGTGTTAAAATACTAAGTGGACTCTGGCCAGAACATATGCAGCTTCAACCTTTTGAGTGGTGGAATTACAGGCCTATGCTGTGGTGACGCATGGAGGAGCTGCAGAGCCAGTCCAGTGCTGCCACCTTATTGTAAGTCACACTCCCAAGTGTGCGCAGCCTTGACTTTCACATTGACACTCTCCCCTCATTCTTGAAACTGTAACAATGAAAAAGATAAAAGCAACTTATAATTTCACTTACAAAAAAATTCTGAAAGAAAAATAGTAAACCAGCTCATACATTTCTACTTAATATTTAAACTTCAGGTCTAAGCTTTGATTAATGTTTAAGCTTTGTAAATTACATCATTTAAGCCACCGGACCACATGAACAGGCATTGTAAGACACCTAAAAGTGACTATCTTGATAAGCCTGTTTTGGGATTGTTTAGGCCTCCTCCTCACCCCACATCTCCCTGTCTTAATATTTAATGAACTTGTTATCAAACTCAGGGGTACAAGCTGTGACTCCCCATGTCTGATAGTAAACTCTCCTGAAAACCCTTCCCACAATGCAATCAATGGTCAGTCTTCATCTGAGTGGAGGCCATCAAGCAGAAAAGAACTCCCTGAGCAGTGCTGGGCTGTGCCTCTCTGCTACAGGTAACACAAGCACATTAACATAACAGACACTCAAAAAGCAAAATCTCTCAGAAACTAATTTAGATGGGGGCAAATATGGTTTTTATAAAAATTCCTTTATTAGGTCTATAATCTTTTGGTTCATAAATTTTTGTGATGTCTGGTGTTCGCACTATATTGTGACGTGTGTCCTCCAAACTTGCTACAATGCTGGAACATTACCATGTTGATATGAACTATAAAAGCCATTATCTTGGAATGAAGTATAAATGGCAGCAAATACGCCTCAGCATTACGGGAAACACATAGCAAGCAAAGCTGAAAATGCAAGGATGACACTGTAGACGAGCATCTTCTTAGCAAGACTCACAGCCTTTATGTTTCAAGGAGAAACACAGAACTGCTTTAAATATCATTTTAGAGGACTCACGACCACTCTACCTAAGACTAAGTCTGCTACAGCAGATCCAAGTGTCAACAGCAAAAATGAGAAAATACCCAACTTCATTAGCAATCCAGTTAATGAAAAATAAAACAAAATCTAATGTTAAGTATTATGTGGCACAGTCTATGGTATGTAGAAACATAGATATTAGTAATTTAAAAAAATCAACATTTATTTCTGTCCAAAAATATATAAAATTGTATCATGTACAACTAAGCCTCAACCGTCCCCTCTTCCTCAACCTCCCCACAAATATCTGAGCATCATTAAAGATTAGAGCTCACTTTCATATACTGCAATAGACACTACAGTTACCTCTTCAGTCTACTGCTCCGTCGCCACTGCAGTCCACGATCTGAAACAGTAACGAAAGGACTTATAAGAACTGGAGGGGAGCTTATTTCAAAAGCTGTTTATATTACAGATTTGGTAAAGGACTTTGTTAGTCCTTCCAAACTTTTTAAAATATATTTATTTTTATAATTTAAATTTAAGCTCAAAGTTCTTGAGGAAAATGTTATGCTAGATTATTTTTATTAGTTACATATCTCTCTTTCACACACACAGACACACACAACACACACAGTCAATTCATGGACTTATCAGAAAACTCAAGGCCAAATCAAAAGCCACCTCTTGCTAGCCCATTCTATCACAAAGCTTCCTATAACACAGATTAGTTTATCTATTAATGGGTGACTTTTTTAATTTTGAAACTTTGAAAAAGATTTACTACATATGTCTCTCCTTCATACCAATGAGACCCACCAGGCACAGCAGCTGACCACAGGACTTCTCAGAAGGTGCTGCAATCGTTTCCCGACTTCCTCATAACGTAACATTAACTTCCGGATTCTGTTTGTTTCACTCACTGCACTTATGACTGGACTCTGCCAACCCCATCACTTAACAGAACCCTTCTTCTGTCCTCCAGGATTTAAGTGGTAAAATAATTTAAGTCTCAGAACTTTCAGTATATTGTTAATATCTCAACAGTTCTGCCAGATGCCAACATTCTTAGATATAAGGGAATTTTTAAAAGAGACTGGAGAGACAGCTCAGTAGTTAAGAGCACTTGCTGCTTTTGCCTAAGATCAGGTTCAGTTCCTAGAACCCACATGGTGACTCATAGCCACCTATAGATTCAGTTGCAGGTACACATGGCACACACACACACACACACACGGCAAACATTTATACATATAAAATTAAGTCTTTAAAAAAAAAGACAACCTTAAGAAATTTAGAAAAAAATTTAAGTTTTTACTTATTAACAACATTCTCAGTAACAAAAGAAGATAGGAACTAATACAATATATGGTATAATGAAAACAGCTATATAAAAATGTACGGAATAATATTCATTCAAATTCAACTCAGAATCTTCTGTCCTCTTTCACAATTTGTATCAAGTGAAAAAAAATCTGTCTATTATCAAGATATTATGGCTGGTATGGTAGCACACACCTTTAATCCCAGCACTTGGAGGCAGAGGCAGGAGGACCTTCAAGAGTTCCCACTAGCTTGCTCTCCTGCTCCCTCTCTGCGATCATGATGTAGCTCTCAACTACTTCTCCAGCACCTGCCTGCATACAGCCATGCTCCCACCACGATTATAAAGAACTTCTGAGACTGTAAGTAAGCCCCCAATTAAATGATTCTCTTATCAGACCTGCCTTGGTCAAGGTGTCTTTTTACAGCAATAGAACAGCAACTAAGACAGGGATCACAAAATGTCCCAATTTTTCCTACAGATTTACATTACATTCTTTAAGGTTCTCCTTTACAAATCGTGCCCATTCCAAAACACCTAATTCTGAGATTAGAAGACAGATTTAAAACCCTAAATGCAATACTAGAGAGACAGCTCAGTTGTTAGAATGACAGTGCAGAAGCCTAGGTTTGAATCCCTACACCCACAGCACCCGTAACTCCAGCTCCAGGGGATCCAGTGTGTTCTTAGAGCTCTCAGGTTCCTGACTGCATGTGCGGTGGTGTAGGAGGTCCTTCTATCTATGTGTTGCTTTCATTGGTTGAATAAAGAAACTGCCTTGGCCTTTTGATAGGGCAGCACTTAGGTAGGTGGACTAGACAGAACTGAATGCTGGGAAGAAGGGCAGACGAAGAGAGCCTCCATGGAGCTGCCAGGTCAGACATGCTGAATCTTTCCTGCATGACTGCAGCTCATAACCATCTGCAACTCCAGTTACAGTAAGCCATGATCTCGTGGTAACATACAGATTAACAGAAATGGGTTGAATCAAGATGTGAGAGTTAGCCAATAAGAGGCTAGAGATAATGGGTCAGGCAGTGTTTAAATGAATACAGTTTCTGTGTGATTATTTTGGGTGTAAGCTGGCTGGGCGGCCAGAACAAAGGGCCCCCGCTCCCTTCAACAGTGGTGTAATATATACACTCAGGTATACATATACACACATAGAATAGATAAAATAGATTTTAAAATCCCAAATATATGGCACAAAGATGTATATTTGATCATAATGTTACATAATGTCATGTATCCAGGACAACTGAGGGATAAAACTGCCTCCAGGTCAGATTTAGTGATACAGCATGTGATCCATTGTCTCTGAACAGCAAAAATAATGTGTGCTGCTGCATTTTCAAGTTAAGAGAAGGGGGCAGAGTTCTCAAGGATAAACTCCTTCTGAAATGAGGGTAAAAGAAAACCGAGTGGAAAACAACAACAACAACAACACACCTTTCAACAATGTTAAAAGCAGAAAAAGAAAAAAAGCTGTTTGGCAGCTTCTCTCTAAATTTACTTTTTTCTCTCCCTAATTCAGTCAGGTACATTTTGCAACCTTGAGTTTATATTCCACATCTATGTAAATAATTTGTATACAATATAGTATTCCTATGCATCGTTTCAGGGTATCTCCAAAGCCATGAGTTTCTTGATGAAAGTAAAAAGATGCATTATTTGAGATTCTGTAGAAGAATAAGTTCTGTAGAAGAATTCAGCTTTTCATATTATAGCTCCTAGTTTAAAATTCTAAACTTCTAAACAAACCACATATTTATTTGTCTATGGGCAAATTCTATCAGCATGGTAGAGGGGCTAGAGAGATGGCTCTGCCATTAAAAGGACCCACATGACTGCAGCTCATAACCATCTGCAACTCCAGTTACAGGCATTGGATGCCCTCTTCTGACTCCAGTAGGTACCAGGTACACATGTGGTACACAGATATACATGTAGGCAAAATACACATAAACATAAAGCAAAAATTTTAATTAAAAATGTTCTTAAAATATAAACATTAAGAGCCTCAAGTATTATTAAGATCTATTAAATTAGAGGGGAAAACCCACAATGTTTATGACAAGAAATCCCTGATTTACCCATAAATAATGATTTCAAAAACCAATACCACAGGGGCCCAATATGGTGGTATAGACTTTAATCCTTTCAAACTCAGGGCTCAGGAGGGAGAGGTGGGTGGATCTCTGTGAGTTTCAGGCCAGTCAGACTACACAGTGAGACCCTGTTTCAAAAAACCAACAGTATCACAGGGCCAGAGAGAATTCTCAGCAGTTACATTGCTCCTCCAGATGACTGAGTTTGATTCCGAGCACCCATACTGGGCAGCTTACAACTGCCTTAACTGTAGCTTCAGGGAGCTTCTATATCCTTCCCTGGTTTGTGCAAACCCCCTTTCCCCCATATAAGCATACTTCAAAAATGAACAATATAAAAATTTAGAACATAAGACACTTAAGGAAATGTTCAACATCCTTAGTCATCAGAGAAATGCAAATCAAAACAACTCTGAGATTCCATCTTACACCTGTAAGAATGGCCAAGATCAAAAACACTGATGACAACTTATGCTGGAGAGGTTGTGGAGAAAAGGGAACACTTCTGCATTGCTGGTGGGAATGCAAGCTGGTACAACCCCTTTGGATG
>PVIU01014254.1:0-52729 GCA_004026605.1 Ondatra zibethicus
ATCCAATAAAGAAATGGAGTACAGATCTAAACAGAGAACTCTCAACAGAGGAATCTAAAATGGCTGAAAGACACTTAAGGAGATGTTCAACTTGCTTAGTCAACAGAGAAATGCAAATCAAAACAACTCTGAGATTCCATCTCACACCTGTAAGAATGGCCAAGATCAAAAACACTGATGACAACTTATGCTGGAGAGGTTGTGGGGAAAAGGGAACACTTCTGCATTGCTGGTGGGAATGCAAGCTGGTCCAACCCCTATGGATGTCAGTGTGGTGATTTCTCAGAAAATTAGGAAACAACCTTCCACAAGACCCAGTAATACCACTTTTGGGTATATATCCAAAGGATGCTCGATTGTGCCACAAGAACATGTGCTCAACTATGTTTATAGCAGCTTTCTTTGTCATAGCCGGAACCTGGAAACAACCTAAATGCCCCTCCACCAAAGAATGGATAAGGAAAATGTGGTACATTTACACAATGGAGTAGTACACAGCAGAAAAAAATAACGACATCTTGAATTTTGCAGGAAAATGGATGGAGCTAGAAAACATCATTTTGAGTGAGGTGACCCAAACAACACATAAAGACAATTATCACATGTACTCACTCATAGGTGGTTTTTAAACATAAAGCAATGAAAGCCAGCCTACAAATCACAATCCCAGAGAACTTAGACAACAATGAGTACACTAAGAGAGACTTACAAAGATCTAATCTACATGGGAAGTAGAAAGTAGAAAAAGACAAGATCTCCTGAGTAAATTGGGAGCATGGGGAACTTGGGGGAGACTCTCACTCAAGTCTCGGGATAACATGACCCCCCTAAGAACTCACGAGAGACCGTCCTTGCTGCAATCACACGAGGTTTATTGATGCAGGGGAGGACCCAAGTAGCTGGGAGACAGGTATTTAAGGGAAGAAACAAAACCACAACCCAAAGGGGGTAGGGAGGGCGTCATTGGAAAATTCTGAAAATACCAGTGATAATCACAAGGGGGTAACTCCCCGTTTCTCAAGATTGTTCTCAAGATTATAATCTAACTTTATGGTCAGCCAGTTCCTGGAACAGAGCCACTGAACCGGCTAACCTAGATTTTTGGCTCTTCTCTTCCTGCTAGATTTTTGGCTCTATTTTTCCTGCTAGAGGGGTATGGATTTATCTGGGTCTTTCAGAGGGGAGAGGCAGGGAGGAGAGCAGAGAAAAATGTAGAGCTCAATAAATATTAATAAAAATGTATAAAATAAAAAAAATTTCAGGCATGGCCATGTAGCTACCGCAGTCATCTCAACAAGTATCTTATGAGTATCTTACTGCTGAGTATCTTAAGAACTAGGCTGTCCCGAATAATTAATAAAATCATTATGTTGGGGGAAAAAAAGAAAACCAAAATGCTTCCATAAAAATGGCATGCCTATTGGGCATTTTCTTAATTAGTGATTGATGAAGGAGGAATCCCTGGGCTGGTGATCCTGGGGTCTATAAGAAAGCAGTCTGAGCAAGCCATGAGGAGCAAGCCAGTAAGCAGCCCCCCTCCATGACCTCTGTATCAGTTCCTGCCTCCAGGTTCCTGCCCTGCTTGAGCTCCTGTCTTGAATTCTTTTAATAATGAACTGTGATGTGGAAGCATAAACTGCCACATCCATGGCCCCCCTCTCCAAAGAAAGAAAGAGCCAGACTGTAATTTGTTGTTTTGCCATCCACACAGTGGCTGCACCTTAATCTACTGCTATTTCAGCCAGCATTTGTGACTCTGCAGTTACTGGCCTGCTTCTCTGGCAACAGCCTGTCTGCTCAGGTGACAATCTGGCAGGAATTCTCTTCCCACAGGCACTGGCCCTGTGGCTGTCCCTAAAGGTAGCTTTAACTCTCTATTGTTCTATTTCTAAATAAGACTCGAAATTCAAATGCTGGGGTGACAACCTGCAAGCTCAGAGAGGCTGAGTAGCAACTAGCTAACCCTCTTTCCTTGCTGGCATCTCTGAAAGCCCCTGCCCTCAGCTCCACCTAAGTGTAAAAAGTCAGGCCACCCCAAATCCATCCTGACTACTTCCTATCTCCTTAACTCTTACAGATGCCCCCTGATGCTCTATGATTACTTCCTGTCAACTAGAACCATGTTTAATTCCCAGCACCATGTTGGGCAGTTAATAACTGCCTGTTACTCCAGCTCTAGGGGAGTCTGATGCCCTCTTCTGCACACATACGGCACCAGGCCAATGGACATTAAAGATTCTTAAGCTTGGTCAGAACATGCTTTCCTGGGAAGTAGCTAATGAGTCACTTCTGCCAGCACAGGAAGATATGCCCATGCTGCACTGGATACCCATGCTGGCACATGCCCTGCCGGAGCTATCTTGAAAGCCAGTTGTTTCTTTGAAGGAAACAACCTACTACACTTGGTGAGTTCCAGGCCAATAAGGGATCCTGCTTTAAAAAAAGAAAATAGGGTGTATGGCACTTGAAGAATGGTATCTGAGATTGTCTTCTACTCTCCACAAATATGTACACACATGTACACATATACTTGTACATACATGTGCCCCTATATAGGAACATGCACACACAATTCTCAATGAATGTATTAATTATTTTTGAGGCTGTTGTAGGGTTCGAATAGATCAGAAAAATCCAGGCACATGAGCAAGACTGACAGGTAAGGGATCACAGTATAGATTTGGGACCTTACTGTATCCCCAAACACTTATTCTGAGGGCATTTAAGTAAGAAAACCACAAACATCTGTGCCAACTGATAGATGATACAAGTCCTACAATTCAACCAATCAAATACATTTGTTCTTTGTGGTTAGGAACAGTAAGTATGTCTTGGGGAACTAAAGATGAATAATAGACTACTTTTAGTGCCAAGGAGGAAGTTTGTCCACCCTAGTGGAAAGTCCCAGTTCTACCAGGATCTGGGAACTTGAAGATTGCTTTACCTCAATGTGTAAGAGGCTGCTAGTTTGTTCCCAGCTGCTCAGCCCTGAAATAACCACACAGAAACTGTATTAATTAAATCACTGATTGGCCCACTAGCTCTATCTTCTTATTGGCTGACTCTTACATATTAACTTAACCCATTTCTATTAATCTGTATATCGCCACAAGACTGTGGCTTACCAGGTAAAGTTCTGGTGTCTGTCTCCAGCAGGGCTACATTGCTTCTCTCTGATTCTGCCTCCTTTCTCCCAGCATTCAATTTAGTTTTTCCTGCCTAGCTTTACTCTGCCTTATCAATAGGCTAAAGCAGTTTCTTTATTCACCAATGGTCTTCACAGCATATAGAGGGAAATTCTACATCACCTCCCCTTTTCTGTTTAAATAAAAAGGAAGGTTTTAATCTTAACATAGTAAAATTACATATACAAAACTGGTATCAAGCAAGAATTATAGTTACAATATTTGTATCTACATTATTTTTTATCATAACTAAGGAAAACTATAACTAAATTTTTTTAACTCCATTAAAGACTTCAAAAGGATATATTACCTAAGTAAACAGGAAGTGCATTGTAAGCTACTTTTAGAACTCTAAAGTTGACAGAGACATCTCACTGCCTGGACAGTCACCCAAAGTTCTTCTGTACCATTGGGGCATCCATCTTCAGCCTACTGGCCAATAGTATCCAGCAGACTTTTCTATGAAGCAGGAAATTTCAAAGATAGTTACGCCTATATTGGCAGTTTGTCAGTCACTTTCTTCTGTGCTTGTGGAATGTCTGTCAGTCTCTTTCACAAAGTAGGACCCCCGAAGGACCATCTCACCTTTAGGAAAGTTTAGCAGTCATTTCT
This sequence comes from Ondatra zibethicus, assembly GCA_004026605.1. Taxonomy (NCBI): domain Eukaryota; kingdom Metazoa; phylum Chordata; class Mammalia; order Rodentia; family Cricetidae; genus Ondatra; species Ondatra zibethicus. The sequence continues at coordinate 3,798 of PVIU01014254.1, forward strand.
CTGTGGATCCTACATATCCAGTTCATATAGCATAACATCAAGCAGTCCAAGCAAGAGAAGTTTCTTGCCCAAATGGCTAACCAATGCTATAAGGAGCCTCTTTGGTGCCCATCATCCTCTTGAAGTAGATTGGTGCTACCAGGAGCAGATGAGTCTCATCATGAAAAGTCCTAACTTCTTAAAACATTTTAAATGCCATATTCTGAAGGTCTCTCAAAGAATTGGAGACTATTTAACTGAAATATATCTCTATATATCTAGAAAAACCTAACTAAAATGACTACAAGCTTGACTATTATGAATAACTATCTAGTAACCTATATTTCTTAATTATACATTACATTTCAAATGAGCTACACAAACACAATACCTTAATCAAGAGCAGAAATATACATATAACAAAATTGACCTTAAATTTGTATCAATAAGCCAAGAACCACACAAATGTAAATCTCTATAGCATATCCCCCTTTAAATGTAAACAAACATTTATAAACAATCATTTAGGGAATTTGGGCATAGTTTTTTTTTTTTCGAGACAGGGTTTCTCTGTAACTTTGGAACCTGTCCTGGAACTAGCTCTTGTAGACCAGGCTGGCATCTAACTCACAGACATCCACCTGCCTCTGCCTCCCAAGTTCTGGGAAATAAAGGCGTGCACCACCACCACCTGACAGGCATAGTTTTTTTTTCCAAACGTTGGCCGCCAATTTGTTGTAAGAGGCCACTTGTTTGTTCCCAGCTGCTCAGCCCAGAAATAACCACACAGAAACTGTATTAATTAAATCACTGCTTGACCCATTAGCTCTAGCTTCTTATTGGCTAACTCTTACATATCAATTCAACCCATTTCTATTAATCTGTGTATCGCCATGAGGCTGTGGCTCACTGGGTAAAGTTCTGGCATCTGTTTCAGGTGGGGCTCCATGGCTTCTCCCTGACTCAGCCTCCTTTCTCCCAGCATTCAGTTTAGTTTTCCCTGACTAGCTCTATTCTGCCCTATCAATAGGCCAAGACAGTTTCTTTATCACCAATTGTCTTCACAGCATACAGAGGGCAATCCCACATCATCTCAAATTTAAAATGGAATCTGGAAACAAGATGGCAGTACCTAGGACAAGTTCCTTTTGCTTATTCCCAACAAGGCAGGGCCTTGATAGTACTTGTACTAAATATCCTCCTGATTATACTTCCTGAGTTCTGTGGTCACAAATGCATACCACCATACCAAGTGTTGATCTAAGTGATATATTCATGACTGCTCAGGCTAGTTAAGAATCATCTCCTAGTCTGTAATTCTCAAATTATCTACTTACTTGGTGAATAAAATCTATTTTAGGAAAGTGTGCAATCTTCACTTTTCTCCTTTTTCAAATGCAGGATTACCCACTATTAAAGGTTGCTTGAGTATAAACTGATTATATGTGAAATATCTTAAGCCTATGCCTAGCATGTGCGTTGTTTATTCCCTTAATTTCTTCTTAAGATTTTCTGCTGTTTAGTCAAAAGATGGCAGCAGTGGCTACAGTATCCAGTGGACTTTTTTTGCTAGTAGTTCCCTCTCATAGACTACTGCTTCTTGCTATTTTAGCAGAGCAGAGTTGATTCCCAGAACCATGTGAGACAGCTCACAACTGCCTGCAGCTTCAGGTACAAAGGATCTGAATCCTAAGGCCACAGCATATACATGGCATATGTTTACGTAAATGTACACAAAGTTTTTATTGCTTCTAAATAATATTGAGGACAAAGATGTCACCATGTGGACCTTTGGGAGACATGTAAGTTCTAAACTATAGAATCTTATGAAACCATATGAGGATTCTATATATATGTATAATTTAAATAAATATATATAATTTAAAGAAGAGAATGTATTTTAATCACATTTTAAATAAGATAGTAATTAAATTAAATAAAAAATAAGTTGAAAATTGTTTAATAATTTGACAATGTAATCATGTTTTTTGTAGTCCCAGCATTCAGAAGGTCAAGGCAGGCTTTCTGAGAGTTTGAGACCAGCTTTTGCTACACATCAAGATTCTGCCTTAAAAAAAATCCCAATAATAAAATAGCAACTATAGTAATAAATTTACAATCACTTTATCAACTTATGCCACTGATTAATTCACATTTGCATCTTCTGATGGGATTTGGTATAATTAATTCAATTCAGAGAAGCTAGGCATGGTAAGTGCGTGCCTGTAGTTTTAGCATACAGGAGGCTGAAGCATGAGGATTATAAATTTGAGACCAGCCTGAACTATAAAGTAAGACACTATCAACACACACACACACACACACACACACACACACACACACACACACACACACACACACACACACACAGAGAGAGAGAGAGAGAGAGAGAGAGAGAGAGAGACAGATAGACAGATGGACACATAGATAGAGAGATAGACACACAGAGAAAGAACTTTTATCCACTGGGGATCTTTGATTTTCAAGAAATATCCCACAGTCCTTTTTTGAGACAGGAGCTCATATATCCTGGGTTGGATGGAACTTGCCATGTAGCTGACAATTTGAGGATGTCTTTATTTTTTTTCTAAGTAGGTATATATACCTTCTTTTTATTTTTAAAATTTGCCATTTAAATATCTGATTGTGTCAGTCTACAATAGCCTGACCCTGTAGATTGTAAGGGGTTTCAATAAAGTGATTTTTTTATTTTATTTTTTTATTGAGCTATACATTTTTCCCACTCCCCTTCCTTTCCCTTCCCCTTCTACCCACCTCCCTGTCCCGCACACTCCCAATTTATTCAGGAGATCTTGCTTTTTCTCCTTCATAGGCAGATCTATGTGTGTCTCTCTTAGGGCCCTCTTTGTTGTCTAGGTTTTCTGGGATTGGGGACTGTAGGCTGGTTATCCTTTACATGTAATATCCATTTATGAGAGAGAACATATTACATCTGTCCTTAATGACCAGTGGTTGCTAGCTCCCGTTATTTTTGCTTTTATTGTTGCTGTTGTTGGTGGTGTGTGTGTGTGTTTCCCTTCTTTGGGATTAGCTGGTGTGGGATTATCTTTTGCCTGTGTTTTTGTGAGTGTAGCTAACTTCCTTGGGTTGGAGATTTCCCTTCTAGTACTTTTTGTAGGGGTGGGTTAGTTAATAGGGATAGTTTAAATATGATTTTGTCATGGAATATCTTATTTTCTCTGTCTATGGTGATTGAAAGCTTTGCTGCATATAGTAGTCTGGGCTGGCACCCCTAGTGTCTTAGTGTCTGCATAATGCCTATTCAGGATCTTCTGGCTTTCATTGTTTCCATTGAAAAGTTGAGTGTAATTCTAATAGGTGTGCCTTTGCACATTACTTGGCCTTTTTCCTTTGCAGCTCTTAATATTATTTCTTTATTCTGTATTTTTAGTGTTTTGAGTAGTATGTGGCAAGGGTGTGTCCTTCTTTAGATTGGGAAAGTACTCTTCTATAATTTTGTTGAATGTATTTTTTGAGCTGTACTTCTTCTCCTTCTTTTATCCCTATTATTCTTAGGTTCAATCTTTTCATGGTGTCCCAGATTTCCTGGATATGTTGTGTTAAGAATTTGTTGGATTTAATATTTTCTTTGGCTGATGAATGTATTACTTCCATTGTGTTTTCCATGCCTGAGATTCTCTCTTTCGTATTTTATTCTGTTGTTTATGCTTGCATCTGTAGATACTGATTGTTTACCCAGATTTTCCATTTTCAGAATTCCCTCAGTTTGTGTTTTATTTATTGCCTCTATTTCAGTTGTTAAGTCTTGAACTGTTGCCTTCACCTATTTGATTGCTTTTCCTTGGTTTCCTTTAAAGGATTTGTTGATTTTTTTAGTTTTTTGTTTGTCTTTTCCTCCATTTCTTTAAGGGAGTTTTTCATTTCCTCTTTAAGGGCCTCAATCTTCTTCATAAAGTTATTTTTAGGTCATTTTCTTCTGTTTCATTTGTTGGGATATTCAGGTCTTGTTGTTATAGAACCACTAGGTTTTGGAGGTACCATATTGCTCTTTATGCTGTTGAGTGTATTCTTACCTTGTTGTCTATCCATCTCTTCTTCCAATTGTTACAGGTAGAGCCTATGCTTCAGGGGGTTCCTCTTTCTCCAGTTGGTGTAGTTGGGGGATGTGGCTTCATTGATTGCTCCTCTAGGTGGAGGCGGGGTAGAGCCTCTGGTGATCACTCTTCTAGATGCAGGGGCATCAATGCTCAAGTGGTCACTCCTCTACATGCAGGCACTTCTGAAGCACCATAGGTATTGATACAGTTGGGTATCATTTACAGAAAATGGCACTGGAGGCTGGCTGGAACACAGGTGCTCTTTGCAGAGGAACTTTTTGCTATAATTTCTGGAAGTCACTGCTGTCACTCAAGCTTCTATTCCCTGGCAGGGCTGCCCAACTCTGCTGCCACTGCTCACACTTTTGAGGATGTCTTTGAACCTAAACTATTCCTGCCTTTATCTACCCAGAATTAGGATTAAAGATATGATCCACCACTATTGATTTATGTAGTAGTATTGGAGACTAAACCCTGGGTTTCATGCATGCTAGGCAAGCACTGAGTCATAGCTCTAGCCTCTCATTTCTTTCTTTTAAATGATCAGTTGTTGCAGCAAACCATGGTGTTTTGAAACCTTTACATTTTTCTTTCTATTCTAAAAAAACAAATAACCAACAAACAAAAAACAAAAACAACAACAACAGCAAAAACATCTTTGGTGATATCTTGTTTCTGTATTACCAGATAAAGCTTGCCTGAAGAGCACAGTGCAGAGGTAAGCCACCAGAGGCCTGGTGGTGGTAGCTCACGCCTTTAATCTCAGGTCTGGGAAGCAGAATAGTGTAGTGATATTTTGTTTTAACAAATAAAGCTTGCCTGAAGATTGGAGAAGCAGAGCAGCCAATCACTAGAGAGATCTTTTACCTCTACCAATGCTCAGGCTGAAGGGGTGATCCTGTCCTCAGACTGCCTCCTCAAACTTCATCCTTTGATTGCTTCAGACTGCACCTCAGCCTGCATCCTCAGATTGCAATGAGTTCCTGTCTCCACCTGCCTTATATTCCCCTCTCTACCCAGCCATATCCCTTCTTTCTCTACGTCTCTTGTGGGACTCCTAAGTACTGGGATTAAAGGTGTAAGCCACTACTGCCTGGCCTAGTACAGGCATTAGTGGCTTAGTTCTGCACTCTGATCTTTAGGCAAGCATTATTTGTTAAAACACAAACAAAATATCACTACAAATAGCCCCCACAAAAACAACAAACAAACATTTATTTATAGGTATGCACCACAATGCATAATTCTTTTTGATACTTAGATGATCTCATCCCAAAAGGGCCTTTTCCTACTGTCTTAAAGTTATTTTGCTTTTATATGTGTCCCCATTATTAACTTTTAATTTTGTCTTTGTTTTTCCGACACAAAAAGCTATTCCAACTTCTTTTTGTACATTTTCTGCCCAGACTTGCATTAGATGTGGTGATTTTAGTGCCAAACAGTATTCAATTTTAGCTATTTTCATAGTAGTATTTTATTTCTCTAGTGACTAATGATTTTAAGCATCGTTTCATGTGCCCATTGACTAGTTCCATATCTTTGGTGAAACTGTTCAAATCTTTCACTCATTTATAAAATTGAAACATAGTTTTTATTTTCTTTTTTCTTTTATTTTGGCCCTTTTGAGACAGAGTTTCTCTGTGTAACAGCCCTGGGACTTCTGGAACTCAATCTATATTAATTGCAATACTGTTTGGCCAATCACTTAAGCATATTTCTAGCTAGTTCTTACGTCTTAAATTAACCCATTTCTAGTAATCTGTGTATTGCCACATGACTGTGGCTTACTGGTAAAGTTCCATCTAGTGTCTGTCTCCCTGACTCTGCCTACTCTCTTTCTATATATCTTTACTCTGTTAAGCCATTAGCTAAAAGCAGCTTCTTTATTAATCAATGACAATAAAATATATTCACAGTATACATCACCTTCCACATCAAAACTCTCTTCTAACACACACACACACACACACTCCGTTAATATTTAAGGGTATATATAGTCATGAGAAAAGTTCATCTGCATAATATTGCATAAAGATTTTTAATAAAAACTGCAAAACTGCAAGACTTTATTGCTTCAATTTCCTTATTTTCACCTTTGAAATGGGAACATATCTCATTTTTCCTTTTCTAAACAATCAAACTGAAGCATTAATCTAATTAATCTTTATCAATAAAAAACCAGGAGTCAGATATTGGGATAAGAACCTGAAAGATCCAAGAAGCAGAGAGCAGCCACCAGTTGCTTCCTACCTCTGATGTCCTTACATCCAAAAAGGCCGAGATCCTCTCTTAGCCCTGCCTTACTAATTCCTGTCTCCTCTCTGTCTATAATCCTTCAAACCTCTATGGTTCATTTTGGTCAACCAGTGGCTAGCTTCAGCCTCTGACTTCAAGCAAACTTAATTTGTCAGAACACAATGAAAATATCATACAACACTTTCCCCTTTTGTATAAATAAAAAGTGAAGGCTTTAACTAACATAATGAAACTATATACAATAGTATAATAAGTATATACAAATATATACAGGCAAGAATTACATTAAAATGTTCAGGCAATTTGCATTTGACAAATTTAAAGAAAATACTCCATTATCTATTCTGTTTGGGTGAGTCCAAAGTTTTGTAACTAATTCACTTTCTATCCTAACTTGTATTACCAATACAAAACTATCTTTTTATATCTTTCAACTTTATATATTTTACACCTATTTTGTGAGTTTCTTTTCTGAATTGGTAACAAGGAAAATTATACCTTTACTAATTAATACTTACAATGTTCCATCATATGTCTCTAGTAAAATGAAATAGTTTTTTTACATATTATAACATAAAGTATATTACAGGTATACCACACAACCCTACAAGACAAGAATTTATAGAAAGATCTAATTGAACTCTAAAAGATACGCATGCTTAATTGATGTGGGATTCCCCTCTGTATGCTGTGAATATGTTTTATTGCCACTTGTTAATAAAGAAGCTCCTTTGGCCTACAACAGGGCAGAATATAGTAAGGCAGAAATCCAAGCAGAGATTGAGGAAAAAGCAGGTGGAGTCAAGCAGATGCCATGCAGCTGTTGAAGGATGATGCTGGAACCTTACTGGTAGGCCACAGCCTCATGGTGATATACAAATTATTAAATCTTACCTGAGGTTTAATTAGCTGGATTAGGTGCAATAACTGTTACCTGCCAATAGGTAACTAACCCAGCAGGGCGTAGTGGTGCATGTGAGTTCATGTAGCCTGTCTGAAATCTGATTTTGGAGTGAAATGCTGAAAGATAAATCACAGACTGTGTGCTCTGCGGATGTCTTTAGAGCAGTGGAATAGGCAAATGCAAACAAATAGTTAGAAAGCCGCAGAACAGCTGGCTCCAAATGGTAGGGTATGTGGGGACTTGAAGCCAATCCGAGTTGTGTAAAGAGAAAATATAAAGAATTGTGGCTGATCCGTAGCAAGAAAAGCTGCTGCGCGAGATTCTATATTGAACTGCTGACTCCATGCACAGGCCGTGGCCAGCTGAGGGAGGGCTCATGCCAAGCTGGGCACAGTCTGAGCTGGTGGCAGGCAGCAGAGCTGGGGGGTTATAAAACCAAACGTTGGGCACCAGATGAAGGCATAAGTCGCAAAACAATCCCACACCAGTTTGGAATTATGATTAATAAAAGGGTTATTTATTTAAGGGGAAAAACTTACAGATCACTGTCCTAGACAACAGCCCTTGGCACGACCAGGAACAGAGTCTAGCAGCCGGAAGCAAGAGAGTAAGAGCAGGGCTACCACTGCTTTTTAAAGCAAGAGACCACGCCCAAGTGGGCTGGTATCTTAAAGGCTATTGGCTGAAGGAGCTGAAGGAACTCCTGCAGCACCACACTTTAAAAATCTGCACTCTTCCAAACTAAAAAACTTAAGAGAAATGGATAAATTTCTTGATACAAATGACATACCAAAGTTAAATAAAGATCAAATAAGCAATTTAAACACACCTAGAGCTTCTAGTGAAATAAAGTAAAAACTAAAATTCTCCTAATCAAAACCAGCCCAGACCTTCAGTGAATTAGTACCAACACTCCTCAAATTATTCCACAAAGAAGAAACCAAATGAGCATTGCCTAATTCTTTTTATGGGGCCACAATTACCCTGATACCTAAACCACACAAAGACCCAACAAAGAAAATCAGAGAGCAATTTTCCTTAGGAATTTAAGTGCAAAAATTCTCAATAAAATACTTGCAAACTGAGTCCAAGGATACATCAAAATATTATACAATATGATCAAGTGAGCTTCATCCCAAAGATGTAGAGATGGCTCAACATAGGTAAATTCATAAGCATAATAAATCATATAAACAGACTGAAAGATAAAAAAAATCACATGGTCATGTCAATTAGATGCAGAAAATGTCTGTGACAAAATTCAATGATAAAAGTCCCAGAGAGATTAGGAATACAAGAGATGTACCTCAACTTAATAAAGGCAATATACCACAAGCCCACAATCAACATCAACCTAAACAGAGAGAAATTCAAAACATTTCCAGTAAAATTGGAAACAAAACAAAGACATCCACTTTCTTCATACTTACTCAGTACAGTACCTGAAGTCTTACCTACAACAATAAGACAACTGAAGGGGATCAAAGGGATATAATTAGGAACATCAAAGCATTTTTAGATGGTATAATTTTATAGCTAAATGACCCTAAAAACTCCACCAGGAAACTCCAACATCTAATATACATGCTCAGGAAAGTAGTAGGAAAGAAAATTAACACACAAGAACCAGTAGCCTTCATATATACAAATGATAAACAAGTAATCAGGGAACAATACCTTTCACAATAGCCAAAAAGAAAAAAGAAGGAAATAAAGAACAGAAAAGAAATCTTGATATAATTCTAAGCATGTAAGTGAAATATAAACTTTAAGACATTTGCAGTGGGATATTTGATCACATTGTGAACCCTGAAATTTCATTAAATAAAATCAACCATAGGTTGAGAGGTGAGGAAAGCAACCAGTAACCGGAAGTGACCATAGAGTGTGAGGGGAGGTTAGGAGGTTGGAGAAAGCAAGGCACAGGAAGTGAAAGGATCATGTGGCTGGAGGAGTTTTGATTTCACAGGAGAAGGTCTCTTTCTGAGATAACAGCAGAAGAGAAAGGTTACCTGACTGCTTACTCTGCCTCCCTGCCTAGCAGGTTTTTACCGAAACCTCTGGCCCCCAAGTCCTTATTCACAAAAAAAAGGCTAGAGACTTTAGTTAAAACATTTGTCTCCCTATGGGAAGGTGACGGAAGTGGCCAGCAGGACGCAAGGCTCCCTAGTCCTGTGGTCTAAGCAGAAAAGCTGCAACTGTAGAGACACAATGTGGAGGCCCAAAAAGGCAAAGATCAGAGAGCTGGGACTTGTTTCTAGTTTCTTCAAGGTCATTGTGCTTCTACCTCACACAAAGGTCCCACCTAGTTGTAAGTCAGAGAGTTCTGCTCTCTCAAGGTTATTGTCAACAGGTGTGGCTAATTACCAGCCCTTGTGCTCATGGAATAGGGAAGTAGTTTGTTCCTACCTCAAATGAAGTCTAAGGATCCAACTAAGTTCCAGTTCCCTTTATGGAAATAAGTTTGGGATTCCACCCAGGGAGTGGTTTGCCTACAGAGTGTTTAGTCTAGGGAGTGAGCATGACTTGGTGACTGTTTTGTTCTAGCAACAGAATGTTTAACTATGAACGTAACCCGGGACTTTCAATTGGTATTTTCAATTTCTTGTATTATGTTAATACAGTCTTTTGTCTTACTCTTACCTTTTGGGGTCAGGGGTATTTTAAGCAGGTGGAAATTAAACATGGGCAAATTTTCAGTACTCAAGGAAATTCCCTCCTGATACTATCCTATATGTTTCTCCGTTTTATCATTTTCATCTGCATCTTCATATTCTTTACTATATTTCTAAATCCTCATGCCCTTACCCTGGAAAGAGGTATTTTTGTCAAGGCTGGTCCCTTACAGCACAACCAGTAGCTGACACAGTGATAAAATGAGGTGTAGCCACAGTACAGCAGATACAAAAAACAACAGACATTGAAGAAAGAAATTGAAAAAGATATCAGAAAATGGAAAGATCTCATATATTCAAAGTCAGTAGTATTAATATAGTGTAAATGACCATCCTAGCAAAAGCAATCTAGATTCAATGCAACGTCAATCAAAATTCCATCACAATTGTTTATAGAAATCGAAAGGACAATTTTCAGCTTCATATGTGTAATGATTGTTCTGTCTCTTTAAGAGACAAGCCACGCCCACTTCCTCCCCCATCCGCTGAAGCAGGCTGATCTTCAGCTTCCAGCCTGAGCTCTCTCTCTTTTCCCTCTTCCTCTCGGAGAGGCAGCTTCTGCTTCTCTCTCCCCACTTCCCTTTCCCCTTCCCCTGCTTCTCTCTCTCTCCTCTCTCTCTCTTCTCTCTCTCTCTCTGTGTCTCTCTGCTCTTCTCCCCTTCACCCTTCTCTCTCCATAACCCCCTAAATAAATATCTAACTTTACTCTGCATGGCGTGCCTATCCATGTCTCTGTCTCTTGCCTGCCCACCATGTGTCTCCCTGCCTGGGACCAGCCACCCCTCAGGGACTGGCAGCTGTCTCTGCCTGGGACTGGCTGCTGTCAGGGCCCACTGCCTGCCACCACATGGCCCACTACCACCACTTGGGGACCTACAGCATTTCTACTGCCTACCGCCGCTGGGAATCCTGCAGCAGTTTTAATTTTTCCATTACAATATGGAAACATAAAAAATTCAGGAGGGCTGGAGAGATGGCTCAAAGGTTAAGAGCACTGACTCTTCTTCCAAAAGTCCTGAGTTCAATTCCCAGCAACCACATGGTGGCTCACAACCATCTATAATGAGATCTGGTGCCCTCTTCTGGAGTGTAGGTACATATACCGGCAGAATACTGTATACATAATAAATAAATAAATCTTTAAAAAAATTCAGGATAGCTAAAGCAATCCTGAACTAAAAAAAAAAAAAAAATCCTGGAGGTATTACCAACCCCAAGCTTAAATTGCACTATAGAGCTATAGTAATACAAATATTATGCTAATAACAAAAAACAAACAAAAACCATATATATTGATCAATGGCAAGAGAGTGAAGATCCAGATATAAGTTGACACCCTACGGACATCTGATATTGACAAAGAAGCCAGAAATACACACTAGAAAAACAGACAGCATCTTCAGCAAATGGTGCTGGCAGTAGATGGCTGCCTGTTGAAGGAAGCAAATAGTTCCATACTTATCACTCTGTATTATAGCATGAATTCTAGTTAGTCTTAATAATAAAAACCCAGAGTCAGATATAGGGGTTAATGCTGAGCACCCTCCACTAGAGAGTTGTTTTACCTCTACCAATGCTCAGACCAAAGGGGTGATCTTGTCCTCAAACTGTATCTCCAGACTCCATCTGTCTCCACCAAACTTCAGACTGCAATTAGTTTCTGTCTCCTCCTGCCTTATATTCCCCTCTCTGCCCAGTCATATCACTCCTGTCTCCACCTCCCTGGTGCTGGGATTAAAGGCATATGCCACCATTCTCTGGCCTCTAGTTGTTTAACTCTGAACTCTGATCTTTAGGTAAGCTTTATTTGTTAAAATGCAAACAAAATATCACTACATTGCACAAAACTCAACTACAATGGAATAAAGGACCACAACATAAAGTCAGATACCCTGAATCTAATAGAAGAGAAAGTGGGGAATAACCTTGAATTCATTGGCACAGGTGGAAACGATCTGAACTGGACATCGATAGCACAGGCTGTATGAACAATAATTAATAAACAGGACCTCAAGAAACTTAAAAGCTTCTGTATGGCAAAGTACATTATCATTTAGAAAAAGACACAGGCTGCATAATGGGAAAATACCCTTACCAATTACACATCTGATAGAGGATTAATATCTAAAATATACAAAGAACTAAAAAAAATACCCTGGAAATCAAGAAAACCAATAATTCAATTAAAAAATAAAGTACAGAACTAAACAGAGAGTTCCCAAAAGATGAAACACAAATGACAAATATACACTTAAATAAAACTTCAACTTCTTTATTTATGAGGGAAATACAAATCAAAACTACTTTGAGATTTTATTTACACCAGTCAGAATGGTCTAGATCAATAAAACAAATGACAGTTCATGCTGTTGAGGATGAGGGTTAAGAGGAACACAATTCTTTGCTGATGGGAGTGAAAACTTGTACAGTTATTATGGGAGTCAGTGTGGATATTCCTCAGGAAGCTGGGAATAGATCTACCTTAAGATTAAGCTACACCACTGTAATGCCTGCATTACTCTCTATGGTACAGTTCGTGAGCCAGGCAAAGGCCTGGATATTAAAAGAACACACAAGAGACTGTAAATCCTGCCTGGAATCTAAGAAAGCTAAGAAATGGGCTGAATCCAGCTACTAAAGCCATGGCTTTAACGTTAGCCATATCACTTAGCAAATTAAAGACTCATGTGGTCAGAAAAAGAGAGATATACAGTAAAGAGAGAGTCAAGATAAAGAAAACCTCTAAATGGTTTGCAGTGTGTTAAAAATACATGCAGACTAAAGGTTAAAGTCCTTAAAATAAAAAAGAAAGAAAGAGAGTAGTTGGGTGTGGTAGTTAATATCTCTTCAAAGCATACATCTTTACAATGTGTAGCTTTCATAAAATGGATTATAAAGTTACTTTAAACTGAATATCATTTACATTATATCAGTAAACCGTCGTGTGCTGTTTGTTTAAAGTGGACTATGTGTCTCCTGTCCAAGACTTCAACAAGTTCATATGTTCTCCAAAACAAATGTTTTCCTGGAATACTCTGGCCCCTGGATCTGTAGCTGGGAATGGAAAAACCAGCAAGCATCTAAGAGTATTGAAAACAGTGTGTCCTTCTAAGCCTCAGGAATCATTGTGAAAGAAGGGTGGAAAGACTGTAAGAGCCAAGGGTGGTGGGTGACTGCAAGGAAATGGTGGTCTCCAGAGATGGCAGGGTAGTTGCACATATGAACTTGCAGCAGTTGTAATAGCATGCACGAAACCTGTGTTAACTCAAGACAAACAAAATCCCAGCATGGAGTGGGGTCGGGTGGGTGAAGTCCCATCCCTAGATAAGAAACTTATTGGTAACTCATAGCTTCTGAGAGAAAGATAGTAAGTTTTCTTTAAGGGTGTGGCTCCTAACAGGTCCACAGTGCTCCAGTGAAATGCCACAAATTCAAGAGTAAACGAGCATCACTAATCTTATTGGGGCTGATTAAAAAAAGGTATATATATATATATGTATGTATTTATTTACTTTATGTGAGTATTTTGATTGCATATATGTATATGTATCATGTGCATGCCTGGTGCCTGAGGAAGTCAGGAGAGGGTATCTGATTTCCTGGAATTGGAGTTACAGAATACTATGAGCCAGCATGGGGGCACTAAGAACTGAACCTGGTACTCTTTAAGAACAAAATGTGCTCTTAACCACAAAGCCATTTTTAAGCCCAGAGTTGATGGGATGTAGGTAGGGATAGATGTGGGAGAAGAGGACACAAAGTTGGATTGGTAGGGAGAGGGGCCTGGAGTTGAAAGAAGGTTGGTAGTGAATATGATTAAAATAAATTATTCATTGGTGTCGAAGAGTTGGCTCAGCAGTTAAGAATTTGCTCTTTCAGAGGTTCTCACCACCCACATGGTGGTTCACAACCACCTGTAACTCCATTCCCAGAGGATTCCTTAGTTAATCTCCATGAGCACCAGGGATGCATATGTTACACAGACATGCAGGAAAAACACCTATATACAAAAATAAGTAAAAAATATGGTACATGAAATTCTCAAGCAAACAAAAACCAAAACTCATAGTATTCTTGAGAATAGCTAGAAGAGAAACTATTTCCAACTGAGTGTACTTTATCTTATTCCAAATATATAATGTTGAATGCTGTCAGTGGGAACAAGATGCTGGAAGTTCAGACATGGGGGGCAGAGAGAGGGTGGGTGGGAACTTGTAGGGCCCAGGTTTGCTCCCTGCTCCTGGGGTTACTTGAGGACAGTTTCGGGTCAGTCAGCTAAAACATTTTGTTTGTTTTTGTGCTCCCTCTGCCCGGCCTGGTGATTAGCTGTAGGGCATTGTTTACTCCATCTTGGGTATGGAAATTTCTCACCTGCCTGGGGGGAATCCCTTGTGCAGCAGCTAGGTATATAAGGATTTGTTGAATAAAGAGCATTTGGCTGATCTCCTTTCGAATGACCCAGGATTCGTGTGTTCTTTCAATCTCCAGGCCCTTACCCAGCTCGCATATGGTACAGTGGCGCGCGAACTGTACCGAGAGGGTAACACAGAATTGGGTGTTACAGGAACTCAACTGGTAACTCCAGCTGACTGCCTCAGCTTCCCTAGGTGTTTGTAAATTCAAAATTTTATTATCTTTTTTTGCTTTCTCCATCAAGCTATGACAGTTGACTTTGATGGATGTTACATACTCTTGGGTTGTTACACAGAGAGAGGGGGCCCTTTGTTTGTCCCTGCTGCCCGGCTAGCTTACACCTGAAATAACCACTCAGAAACTGTATTCATTAAAACACTGCTTGACCATTAGCTCTAGCTTCTTATTGGCTGACCCTTAAATATTAGTTTAACCCATATTTATTAATCTGTATATTGCCACATGACTGTGGCTTACTGGCAAGATTCTAACCAGCGTCCATCTCAGGCAGGAGCTCCATGGCGTCTGCCACTCTGCCCTTCTTCCCAGCATTCAGTTCTGTCTTCTCCGCCTACCTAAGTTCTGCCCTATCAGGCCAAGCAGTTTCTTTATTGATTAACCAATAAAAGCAACACATAAACAGAAAGACCGCCTACACCACTGGCTTAATTACGTTTTGTTACCCATTGCTGATTCTATCTATTTTATGTATTTATATTGTTATTTGTTCTTTTAGTTTGATTGCTATGTGCTTATTATATATCCATTTATTCAAAATGGAAAGCATAACTACTGCAGATCATTTCATAATCTGGACTCTACAGAAAACTGAAGCACACTTTTTATTGGAGGAAAGGGAGGAGAGGAAGATGTTCCTGGTATTTTCACAAGTGTGTTCAAGTGTTTACACAGAGACCAGAGGAGAATGCTGGGTGTCTTGCTCAGGTGTCCTGCGCTATCACTCACCATCTTGTTCTTTTGATACATGGTCTCTCACTGAATCTGGAACTGGGCTGACAGTCAGGGAGCCTCTGCAATCTCCCGTCTCTACCTGTCACACTGTGACAGCCAGTGCCTTAGGAGGATGCTAAGGATTTTAACACAGGTTCTTTTGTTTACACAGTAAGAGATCTTGCTCACTGAATGATCTTTCCAGTCCCATGCTTTTCTTTCTTTTTCAAAAATTTTATTTTATTTTATGTGTACAGACATTTTTCCTGGATGTATATTGTGCATGACTTGTGTGTGACTATGGTGGCCAGAAGAAAGTGTTGGATCTCCTCAGGCCGGAGTTGCAGATACTTGTGAGCTCCCATGGTGCTCTGGAAATAACCCAGGTTCTCTGGTAGAGAAGTCAGTGCTTTAAATTGATGACTCCCCAGCCCTCTCCCATGCTTTTCTTATCAATATAATCATATAAAACAAGATTTTTATCATTTCAAATTAATATGCAATTAAACATTCACCAGAATGTGACAAATTAAGGGAAAAATTTAAAGGAAGAAGGAATATCAGAAATAATTTTAGCACATTTCAACACAGATATTATTAGTCTTAAAGTTTGCTTTCAACAACAAAAAAGTCATACTATCTAAAGGATATAAGATTAGTCACTAGATAACTCTTTTAAAATCACATGTTGGGAGCTGTAGGGATGACTCAGCCTTTAAGAGCATTCACTGTTCTTGCAGAGAGGGGAGGAGTTGAGTTTCCAGGACTCATGGTCTGGTAGCTTACAACCATCTGTAACTTCAGTGCCAAAGGAAGCCAGTGCCCTCTTCTGGACTCTATGGGTACTGCACATTCACACACCTAATAATTTAAAATGCATATAGTTAAAATAATAATAATAAAAATAAAATTATAAGTCTATTACTTTTAGGCATTTGTCATTGATTAACGTGGTTTTTGTTACTTTGACCAATTCAACTCATTTTTAAAAATAGATTTTTGTTTATATTGCAGACCTCACTACTTTCAGCACATGGTAGGTAAATGTTTCATAAGGACTTTATGCCATTATTAAGACAGGATCTTTCTTGTTGGTTTTGCATTGCCAGAGATCAAAACCAGGGCTTTTGAGCATGCTAGGCAAGTGCTCTACCATTTAGCAACATTCCTAACTTCTTATTTGTGTCATTAGGACATGGGCTTGTTATCTGGCCCAGGCTCACATGGAACTTGTGATCCGTCTGCTTCAGCCTCTTGATTGCCAGAATTACAGGTGTGTGCTACCATGCCCAGCAGTGACTAAACTTTTTACCTCTAGAACTATTTGCTTATCTCCTATTGCCAGAATAAATGAATTAACTTCTAATCCCCATGTGCTGTGAAATAGCCACCAACCTATCTTCTTCTACTCTTGTAAGCTTGTATAGCAGCACGTTATATATTTATTATTCTTGAGTGGCACTGGGGAATGCCAGGCAAGTGCTGCACCACTAAACCAGATCCCCAGCCACAGGAAGTCTTATTTAATTATGGCTAATATGTAGTAATTAACATCAAAAATGACATAATGAGGTGGCGTGTGGTAGTGTACACCTATATAATCCCAACCTTCTGGAGGGAGGGACAGGACACTTGCAAGTTCAAGGCTACAGAGTAAGAGCCTATCTTAAAAAGCAAAGCAAAACAAACAAACAAACCAAAGATTGAAAAACAATGAGGTAAAAGAAGATGGCAGGTCACTGGGAAGAAACAAAATCATAAAAGACTGAATAATACGAATGTTTTCTCCTTGCTGGGTGGTGGTGGCACACGCTTTTAATCCCAGTACTCAGGAGCAGAGGCAGGTGGATCTCTGTGAGTTCTAGGCCAGCCTGGTCTACAGAGTGAGTTCCAGGACAGGCTCCAAAACCAAAACCAAAACCAAAAGGAATGTTTTCACAAATGATAGCTATAGTCAGAGTTAATTTAGAACAAGGGCCAACAATTGGCCAAATCTGGCCTCATGCCTGTTTCAATATAGGAAACGAATCAAAAGTCTTTAAACTTTTTTTTTTCCAAGACAGGGTTTATCTGTGAAACAGTCCTGGCTGTTCTGGAAGTCACTCTGTAGAGTAGACCAGGATGGCCTTGAACTCACAGAGGTCTAACTGCCTCTGCCTCCCAAGTGCTGGGATTGAAGGCAGGGACCACCACTGTCCAGCCTAAGTCCTGAAACTTTTAAAGTTTTTACATTTTTAAATGTTTGAAATAAAGACCAGAAGAGTCATATTTTCCTGGCATGGTGGCACACAACTTAGTTCAAGGCCACCCTTGTCTACAGAATGAGTTCCAGGACAGCTGGGAATACACAGAAAAGACCTATTTTGGAAAAACTTTAAAAACAAAACAAATATTTTATATCAAGTGAAATTATAAGATTCAAATTTCAGTGTCCATACATAAAGTTTTATGGGAACAAGCTGCTCCATTTGTTTCAGGAGTGTCCATACTGCAGTCACTGAATCAAATATTTGTGAAATAATGTGGTTTTCAAAATCTTTATTATTTGATCATTTTACAGTAAGAAGCTATGAGTTTAAATTTTGATATATTTTTCTTCCTTTCTTCTTTCCCATACCAACTGTGTAATTTTAGATTTACTTCTTTTTGTGTGTATGGGTGTTTTGCCTTCACACATGTCTGTGCACTGCCTACATGCAGTACCCTCTGAGGTCAGAAGTCATCTCCTGGAAGAGGTCATCTCCTGGAACTGCAGTTACAAAAGTCATGAGTTGCTATGTGGGTGCTGGAAATGGAACCCAGGTCTTTTGCAATAACAGCATGTGTTCTTAACTGCTGAACCACCTCTCCAGCCCCTGAAGTAGGAACTTAGTGTGTATGTGGGGTTAGAAACTTTAAGAAGTGGGGTCTAGAGGGAAGTATTGGCTCTTTGGTGGTGTGCCTATGAAAGAGACAGTAGGGTTCTTGTCCTTTCTTTTTCTTTCTTCTGTTTGTTGGTCATGAGGTAGGTGTTTCTGCTCTACCATATACTACTACCATGATATGATGCCACAAAGGATAGTATGAACTCAATTTTACAAAGTAACAGCTATGGATATTGTTCAGTAGATTAATAACAGTTCTTACTCAATATCTTTGGTCATAGGCTATGTTTATATATGGAAAGGTTGCTAATAAATCATTTTCTTTCCCTTTTCTAGGGAAAAGTCCAAAGTAAGTGCAGCTTGATAGAGCGATATAAGACCCAAAAGTTAACTTGTAAGCCCCACCTGTCCACTGGTAACTTCCGATGACTGTAAGGATTTGTCCTTAAAGGCCTCTGCAACTCCTGTCGTAGAGCTACGCAGCTGGGAATTCCAGGAAGTCATCGTGATCTAAGTCCATCCTGATTAGTATTTAATTAAAACTTGCTTCGAATTTGGCTCAAAATTGTAGAACTGGTTTTTCTCTGGTGAATCTCAGGATTAACAATGACCTCCTTTGGACTCAAATTTCTTCCACCCACTTCCTTTGTTCTCATTAGGAATTCTTAGTGCATACCTTTGGCCTTGCAGGAGGAAGGGGTTCTGAGTTTTCTATTACCCCTGTTCCCAGCCATACTTGAAGGGTGTAACAAGTAGTTCCTGCTAAGGAGAGTGCTTTTCATGAAGTCAGATGCAGAAACCAGCCTTACTTCAGCCACATTTAGAGCCAGCCAGTCTGACTAACATATTCCCTCAGAATACTATCTGTCACATTCCTGCAAAGAATCAAAGGAGGCTGGGATTCCTTTATTGTTTTACTTAGTAATGAGTAAAAGAATTTCTAGTCTTGAAATGGAAAAGTGGTTTTAAAAATTAGTTGGGGCTGGGGAGATGGCTCAGTCAGTAAATTGCCTGTAGTGAAAACACAAGGGTATATATGAATTTGGATTTCTAGAACCCATGTAAAAAGCTAGAGGTGGCAGTGTGTTTCTGTAACTGTTGGGCTGGGGTAATGCAGATCCTTGAAGCTCACTGGTCAGCCAGTTTAGATGAATTAGAGACATTCAGTGAGACGAAAAAAAAGGTGGAAAACTATTTAGAAAAGACTCTTGATGTCAGACTTGTGTCTCCACATCCACACTGATCTATACTAACACACACACACACACACACACACACACACACACACACACACCAATCCGACCAACCAATTAACCCCTCCCTCCCATTATTCGTAAACATTGTGATATGATTTATATCTTTATTTGTGCCGTATCTTCATCTTAGCAATTATTGTCTTATGAGTCCTGAATGCTCAGCCTCATTTTATCCTTTCAGGGTTGCTGAGCGCATCTCTCATGCCCTCACTAGCTCTTGTTTTCTGTAGCAATTACTTCACTTCCATTCCAGTTTTCAGTAGAAGTATTTGTTTCAAGAGTACTATTTGGAAGCATAAAAAATATATATATTAGTGGAACTGGGGAGATGGTTCAGTGTAATAGTACTTGCTACTCTTACAGAGGACTGGGATTCAGCTCCAAACATCAACATTTAATGAATCACAGCCATCTGTAACTCCAGTTCTAAGGGTTCCAGTTCTCTATTATGGCCTCTCTTGGCACCAGGTTTATACATGGTACACACAGGTGCAAACGTACACCCAAAACAAAACAAAAATAAATCTTAACAACCCATCTCCCAAAATCATCAGCAATGATGTTTCTCTAACTTGGTTCATTTTCATTGCTTATGCCTAAAAAATTTATTCATTCCTTAACCTTGGAGTTGTACATCCCTTTGCCAATGGGACTACCTTCTCTTGCCACCAAAGAATCAAAGACAGCCTGGTTGTGAGCCTATGCTGTGGACTAGACACCAACTATACGGCCTAACCCCCCCTCCAAGATCAAGTAAAGGATTTCCACTCTGCCTTGTGGGTTGTTTTGAACCCTTCTTAGAGCCCCTGCCATGCTGTGGTCTATCTATGTGCTCATGGTGTTACTAATTTTTCTAATAAATCTCTTACCCCAAAAGACAGTTCCCATCAATGCCCCCCTTGAATCCAGTCTGAAACCTTTCACTTTGTTGTTATATAAGTTAGGGGCTCTTTTTGGAGGCAGTAACTGTTTCTAGCCTCTTTCTTGAGGTCTGTTTTTTTGTTGTTGTTGTTCTGCAGCCTGAACAAATCAGAATGATTTTTAAAAACAATTTTAAAAAAGCTTCCTAAGTCTCCCAATGCAATGAGAAAAGTCCAATTTAATTTACATGGTATTTATGTCCCAGGTTATACCTTCTCAAAGTATGGCCTCTGATCCAAGGAAATTGTTCCCACTCTGTCTTTATTGACCTTCTGTGGGCATGACTTGGGCTCCTGTAGAGCCCCGTCAGGGATGAGGGTTGTGAACAGTTTCTATCCACTTAACTTCCTTCTTTGGGCTGTGATTGGTGGACAGCTGCATTGTGACTAGCATTTCAGGGCAAAAGCCCAGGCTCTGGCAGTCCCAGCAGGCTATTCCTGGTCAGGCATCCAATTTACCAATTAAAGAAAGATAATGATGAGGAGAGAGAAGTAATTTAATACAAATACTCATTGGAAAGAGGGATATCAAAATGGACCTAATTACTCAAAGTTCATCTTCAGGGTGCTGACATAAGCTTAAGTTTAAAAAGGAAAGAATAATTGGGGCAAGGAGTAAGAGGTATGCATAACTATGCAGTCCTGGATTTGGTTAGTCATTTTCTAAATTCTGGGTCTTCAAGATGGTCCAAGGAAGCTATTGTTTGAGAGGTCAAGGTGGTTCTGAGATGACTACTTCTGCTCCAGTATAGCCCCTGCTGTGGTGGATTAATGCCTATTATCTGGGGGATGGCCTGTCTTACAAGGCTCTGCCATTCTTTGAACTCAAGGTGATTGAAGAACTTGAGGTACTTTTGGGTATTTAGAGCAAGACTTTTTTTTTGAAAAGTCATTTTTTATTACTTTATTAATACTAGGAATCAAAATTTCCACTTCCTCCCCTCCACCCACTTCCTCCCGCTCCCCCACTCACCCTCTTCCCTTTCCCCTCCAGTCCTAAGAGAGGGCAGGGTACCCTGCCCTGTGGGAAGTCCAAGGCCCTCCCCGCTCCATCCAGGCCTAGGTAGGTGTGCATCCAAATAGACTAGGATCACAAAAAGCCAGTACATGCCATAGAGACAAATCCCAGTGCCATTATCATTGTCTTCTCAGTCTGCCCCAATTGTCAGCCACATTCAGAGGGTTCAGTTTGATCCCATGCTCATTCAGTCCCAGTCCAGCTGGCTTTGGTGAGCTCCCATTAGATCAGGCACACTGTCTCAGTGGGTGGATCATTCCCCCGTGGTCCTGACTTCCTTGGTCATCTTCTACCTCCTTCTGCTCTTCAACTGGACCTTGGGAGCTCAGTCCAGTGCTCTCATGTGGGACTCTGTCTCTATCTCCATCTGTCGCTGGACGAAGGTTCTATGATGATATTCAAGATAGTCATTAGTCTGACTACGGGTCAAGGCCAGTTCAGGCACCCTCTCCTCCACTGCCCAGGGTCCTAGCTGGGGTCATCCCTGTGGACATCTGGGACCCCCTCTAGGATCAAGCCTCTTGCCAACCCCAAAATGGTTCCCTTAATTAAGATATCTTCTTCCCTGCTCCCATAGCTGTCCTTCCTCCATCTCAACCATCCCACTCCCCCAAGCTCTCCCCAACCCTCCCCTTCTCCCATCCTTCTCCCCCTCTCCCCTTCTCTTACCCTACCCCCATGCCCATGCTCCCAACTTTTGCCTGGCAATTTTGTCTGCTTCCAATTTCCAGGAGGATCTATATATGTTTTTCTTTGGGTTCACCTTATTACTTAGGCTCTCTAGGATTGCAAACTATAGGCTCAATGTCCTTTGTTTATGGCTAGAATCCACTAATGAGTGGGTACATACCATATTCATATTTTTGGGTCTGGGTTATCTCACTCAGGATAGTGTTTTCTATTTCCATCCATTTGCATGCAAAATTCAAGATGTCATTGTTTTTTACTGCTGAGTAGTACTCTAATGTGTAGATGTGCCACACTTTATCCATTCTTCCATTGAGGGGCATCTAGGTTGTTTCCAGGTTCTGGCTATTGCAAATAATGCTGCTATGAACATAGTTGAACAAATGCTTTTGTAGTATGATTGGGCATCTCTTGGGTATATTCCCAAGAGTGGTATTGCTGGATCCTGATGTAGGTTGACTCCAATTTTCTGAGAAACCGCCACACTGATTTCCAAAGTGGTTGTACAAGTTTGCATTCCCACCAGCAATGGGTGAGTGTTCCCCTTAGTCCACATCCTCTCCAGCATAGGTTATCATTGGTGTTTTTGATTTTAGCCATTCTGACAGGTGTAAGATGATATCTTAAAGTTGTTTTGATTTGCATTTCCCTGATAGCTAAGGAAGTTGAACATGTCCTTAAGTATCTTTTGGTGATTTGAAATTCTTCTGTTGAGAATTCTCTGTTCAGTTAAGTACCCCATTTTTTAATTGGGTTATTTAGAATTTTAATGTCTAGTTTCTTGAGTTCTTTATATATTTTGGAGATCAGGCCTTTGTCTGATGTGGGGTTAGTGAAGATCTTCTCTCATTCAGTAGGATGCCTTTTTGTCTTAATGACTGTGTCCTTTGCTTAACAGAAGCTTCTCAGTTTCAGGAGGTCCCATTTATTCATTGTTGCTCTTATTGTCTGTGACACTGGGGTTTTACATAGGAAGTGGTCTCCTGTGCCCATGTATTGCGTGCTACTTCCCACTTTCTCTTCTATCAGGTTCAGTGTGGTCAGATTTATATTGAGGTCTTTAATCCATTTGGACTTGAGTTTTGTGCATGGTGATAGATATGGCCTATATGATCTATTTTCATTCTTCTACAGGCTGACATCCAGTTATGCCACCACCATTTGTTAAATTTGCTTTCTTTCTTCCATTGTATAATTTTAGCTTCTTTGTCAAAAATCAGGTGTTCATGGGTTTGTGGACTAATATCTGGGTCTTTGATTTGATTCCATTGGTCAATGTCTCTGTTCTTATGCCAATACCAAGCTGCTTTCATTACTGTAGCTCTGTAATAGAGTTTGAAGTCAGGGATGGTAATGCCTCCTGAAGTTCCTTTATTGTATGGGATTGCTTGGATATCCTGGGTTTTATGTTTTTCCATATAAAGTTGATTATTGTTCTCTCAAGGTCTGTGAAGAATTTTGTTTGGATTTTGATGGGGATTGCATTGAATCTATAGATTGCCTTTGGTAGGATAGCCATTTTTACTATGTTGGTCCTACCAATCCAGGAGCATGGGAGATCCTTCCATTTTCTGATATCTTCAGTTTCTGTCTTCAAAGACTTAATGTTCTTGTCAAATAGATCTTCACTTCCTTCGTTAGTGTTACCCCAAGATACTTTATGCTATTTGTGGCTATCGTGAAAGGTGATGTTTCTCTGATTTCCCTCTACGCTTCTTTATCCTTTGTGTATAGAAGGGGTACTGATTTTTTTGAGTTGATCTGGTATCCTGCCACATCACTAAAGGTACTTATCAGCCATAGGAGTTCTTTGGTAGAGGTTTTGGGGTCACTTATGTACACTATCAACTTATGTACACTACCATATCATCTACAAATAACGAAAGTTTGACTTCTTCCTTTCCAATTTGAATCCCCTTGATCTCCTTATGTTGTCTTATTGCTATTGCTAGCACTTCAAGCACTATGTTGAAGAGATATGGAGAGAGTGGACAGCCTTGACTTGTTCCTGATTTTAGTGGAATTGCTTTGAGTTTCTCTCCATTTAATTTAATGTTGGCTGTCGGCTTGCTGTATATTGCTTTCATTATTTTTAGATATGAACCTTGTATCCCTAATCTCTCTAAGACCTTTATCATAAAGGGGTGTTGAATTTTGGCAAATGCCTTTTCAGCATCTAATGAAATGATCATATGGGTTTTTTTTCAGTTTATTTATATGATGGATTACATTGATAGATTGTCTTATGTTGAACCAGCCCTGCATCTCTGGGATGAAGCCTACTTAATCATAATGGATGATTTTTTTTTGATTTGTTCTTAGATTTGGTTTGCCAGTATTTTATTGAGAATTTTTGCATCGATGTTCATAAGTGAGATTGGTCTATAATTCTCTTTATTGGTTGAGTCTCTGTGTGGTTTTGGTATCAGGGTAACTGTAGCTTCATAAAAAGAATTTGGCAATAACTCTTCTGTTTCTATTATGTGGAACACATTAAGGAGTATAGGTATTAGCTCTTCTTGGAAGTTTTGGTAGAATTCTGCACTAAAACCATCTGGTCCTGGGATTTTTTTGATTGGAAGGTTTTTGAGGACAGCTTCTATTTCCTCATGGACTTATAGGTCTATTTAAATTGTTCACCTTGTCTTGATTTAATTTTGGTATATTGTATGTATCTAAAAAAAAGGTCCATTTCTTTTACATTTCCCAATTTTGTGGCACACAGGCTTTAGTAGTAAGACCTAAGGATTCTCTGAATTTCCTCAGTGTCTGTTGTTATGTCCCCTTTTTCATTTCTGATCTTGTTAATTTGTGTGTTCTCTCTCTGCCTTTTGTTTAGTTTGGATAGGGGTTGTCAATCTTGTTGATTTTCTCAAAGAACCAGCTCTTTGTTTCATTGATTCTTTGGATTGCTTTCTGTGTTTCTCTTTTGTTGATTTCAGCCCCCAGTTTGATTATTTCCAGTCTTCTACTCCTCCTGGGTGAGTCTGCTTCTTTTTTTTTCTAGAGTTTTCAGGTGTGCTGTTAAGTCTCTAATGTGAGCTTTCTCTGTTTTCTTTATGTGGGCACTTAGTGCTATGAACTTTCCTCTTAGCACTGCTTTCATAGTGTCCCATAGGTTGGGGTATGCTGTGTCTTTATTTTCGTTGAATCCAAGGAAGACTTTAATTTCTTTCTTTATTTCTTCTTTGACCCAGGGGTGGTTCAGTAGTTGACTGTTCAGTTTCCATGAGTTTCTAGGCTTTCTGGGAGAGGAATTGTTGTTAAATTCTAGCTTTACTCCATGGTGATCTGATAAGACACAGGTGGTTATTCCAATGTTTTTTTTTATCTGTGGATGTTTGCTTTGTTACCGAGTATGTGATCAACTTTTGAGAAGGTTCCATGGGTGCTGAGAAGAAGGTATATTCTTTCCTGTTTGGGTGGAATGTTCTATAGATGTCTGTTAAGTCCATTTGATCCATTACATCTTTTAGTTCTCTTATTTCTCTGTTAAGTTTCTGTCTGGTTGACCTGTCCATTGGTGAGAGAGGAGTGTTGAAATCTCCTACTATTAGTGTGTGTGGTTTGATGTGTGATTTGAGTTCTGGTAAAGTTTCTTTTACATATGTGGGTGCTTTTATATTAGGGGCATAGATATTCAGGATTGAGACTTCATCTTGAGGAATTGTTCCTGTTATGAGTATAAAGTGTCCTTCTCCATCTCTTCTGATTGATTTTAGTTTGAAATCAATTTTGTCAGATATTAGGATAGCCACACCTGCTTGTTTCTTAGGTCCGTTTGATTGGAAAACCTTTTCCCAACCCTTTACTCTGAGGTAGTGTCTGTCTTTGAGGTTGAGGTGTGTTTCTTGTAAACAGCAGAATGTTGGGTCCTGTTTTCGTATCCATTCTCTTAACCTGTGCCTTTTTATAGGTGAATTGAGTCCATTGATATTAAGCGATATTAATGACCCGTGGTTGTGAACTCCAGTTATTTGTTTTTTTTTTTGTTTTTTTGGTGGTAGTGTTTGTGTGTTTCCCTTCTTTGAGTTGTGCTGGTGGAGGGTTGTCAGATGTCTGTGCTATTGTGGGTGTTGTTGCCTTCCTTAGGTTGAGGTTGTGGGTGTTGTTGCCTTCCTTAGGTTGAGGTTTTCCTTCTTGTACTTTCTGTAAGGCTGGGTTTCTGGATACGTATTGTTTAAATCTGTTTTTGTCATGGAATATCTTGTTTTCTCCATCCATGGTGAAAGAAAGCTTTGCTGGGTATAGTAGTCTGGGCTTGCATCCATGGTCTCTTAGTGTCTGCAGCACATCTATCCAAGACATTCTGGCTTTCATGGTTTTCATTGAGAAATCAGGTGTAATTCTGATAGGTTTACCTTTATATGTTACTTTACCTTTTTCCTTTGCAGCTCTGAGTATTCTTTCTTTATTCTGTATGTTTTGTGTTTTGATTATTATATGGTGAGGGGATTTTTTTTTGATCCAGTCTATTTGGTGTTCTGTAAGCTTCTTGTACCTTCATAGGAATATCCTTCTTTAGGTTGGGAAAGTTTTCTTCTATAATTTTGTTGAATATATTTTCTGGGCCTTTGAGCTGGAATTCTTCTCTTTCTCCTACCCCTCTTATTCTTAGGTTTGGTCTTTTTAAGGTATCCCAGATTTCCTGGATGTTTTGAGTTAAGAATTTGTTGGATTTGCTGTTTTCTTTGATCAATAACTCTATTTCCTCTATAGTATCCTAGCACCTGAGATTCTTTCTTCTATCTCTTATATTCTGTTGGTTGTACTTGTCTCTGTAGTTCCTGTTCGTTTACCCAGATTTTTCATATCCAGCCATCTCTCGGTTTGTATTTTCTTCATTACCTCCATTTTGGTTTTCAAGTCTTGAACTGTTTCCTTTACCTCTTTGATTGCTTTTTCTTGGTTTTCTTGGGTATCTTTGAGGGATTTATTAATTTCTTCTAACTTTTTGTTTGTCTTCTCTTCCATTTCTTTAAAGGAGTTTTTCACTTCCTGATGGGGAAGCTCTATTAACCAAGCATGCCTAGTTAAGGTGTGGCTACCTGGAACCCAGGAAGAAAACTGGGATGGACCAGGTGTGTGCTCTCTGCGCGATTCCTGCAGGACACAGAGGAAGTTGGACTCCCCATTCTTGTGCTGTGAGTGTCCCATTATAACCATTAAAAATATAATTGTTATCCTTAAAGCTGGCCTGGTTATTTCCCATATCGAGCTAATTTGCAACAACTTCCTGTTTAAGGGTCTCAATTATTTTCATAAGGTTATGTTTAAAGTCGATTTCTTCTACTTCTTCTGGGTTAGGGTGTTCAAGTCTTCCTGTTTTATCTTCGCTGGATTCTGGTGTTATCATGTTGCTTTTCAGGTTGTTGGAGGAATTCTTGCCTTGGTGCCTGTCCATCTCTTCCTGTCTGGATCCTCTCAACACAGGAGTAGAGACCTCTTTCCTGGCTCCAAGGACCTTACAGACAAAAAGGCAGGCTTGGGATGCAGGGTGGGGCGGTACAAAGAAGCTCCAGTGGCAAGGACACTCCCACTAGCTCCCCAACCTCTCAGCAGGCTAAGTTGAGGGATCCAAGGACCTTGCAGATGAAAAGGGGTGCCTGGGGGCAGGTTGGATTGTGCTAAGGAGTGCCAGCAGCCCAGAAGCAGCCCAGAAACACCCCGCTGGATGGCCAGAAAAGCTTAGGGAGTTGGAGGGGGCCTGTACTCAGTTCCCTGGGACGGACTGGTCATGGGGCCACTCACTCACCTGTCTCGATCCTCTCAGCACAGGAGCAGGGACCTCTTGCAAGACTTTTTTTTTTTTAAGTGAACTATAAAATACTTAGTCACTCTTATGTTTATGCCTTCAGCCTTAAAGGGGGATGAGATAGTTTAAGGTATCATTGGTTTGTAGATAACATTTCTTAAGTGATTAAAAAGCAGCTAACTCGAGGTAACAAAGACAGGTAAAAAGTAAAGGCCGAGATGGCAGCCTCTCATCTTGCTACTAGTAATATTAGGACCCTAGTGAGCAGTCAGCGCTTTTCAGCTAAAGTAGTTTCTGTGCCCCTGTTACAGCACAACTAACCTATTCTTGACTCATTCTAATAAACCTTCCCGTTGCAGGAGGGAAGACTCACTTGAATGAATCATGTTTATTATTAACATTAAATGAGATAATGAATAGACCACTCTTAGCACAGAGTCTGGAACATTTTTCACTAAATTGTTACTAAATGTAATCTGTGATTATGTTAGAACACATCCCTCCTTCACACTTGGTTTAACCTGTCTTCTTTTGGGACAATTTTTGAGGAGTGGCTGGTAAAAAAGCTTTCCCTACAAAGACCTTGAGTCTCCACTTTATTTCTTGATTTTTATGACTGGCTTGTATGCTTATATAGGTTATTACCATTATTCTTATCAGACATAAGGCAAAACTAAAACCCAGTTAAGTGATTTTTACCAAAGTCACATGAGGTACTGTTTTGTTCACAGCAACATTTGAGAAGAGAATGTGACTTGTAATTTGTAGATAATCTTTGGGAATAGAAGAGAAAGTAGAAGAAATTGAGGCAATAGAGGAGTATTTGTTATAGGAAAGATTAACAAGTATAAGCATTATTTCAGCTGCTCAGTTGTGAAGTATTGGACAAGTATATAACCTCTTTTTGCTTTCATTTTCTTATCTGTAGAATGAAACATCATCATCATCATCATCATCATCATCATCACCATTCTTGATCTTCTGGGGATACTGTAAGGGTTAATTAATTAGCATATTTAAAAAGTTTAGGACAGGGTTTAAAACAGAGGTTTATTCAAGTCTTATGCTATTTAAAGCAACAACAAAAATAGTTGGGCCATATCTGGGTAGAGGATTTCAAGTTCAAGATCAGCATAGGCTACATAGCAAGATTCTGTGTAAAAAATATTTAAAAACAAAAGAAAGAAAGAAAGAAAGTTGAATACAAGTTCAGTGAGCCAAACTTTTAAATCTGCTCATTAAATCAAATAACAGGAGTTTGTAGCAAGGTTCTCTTCAGCTATCCAAAGACTCTAGCTGCACACTAAATAAGCCGATATAAAGTTTGTGTAATTCTGTGTGTAGCATGTGAGTATGGGCTGGCAAGAGCACCTTTGAGGACTATCTCCTGAAGAGGGATGCTAAAAAGAAATCCCACACTAGCTTAGAACTGAGTACAATAAAGGGTTATTTATTTGAGGTAGACTCACAGATTACAGTCCTCTGCTAGAACAGGAAAACAACAAACAAATGCAGCAGCTGGAAGAGAGCACGAGCACATGCTTTACATTGACATTTATAGTATGAGAGGCCATGGCCACGTGGGCAGGTAACTTAAAGGCTACTGGCTGAAGAATTTTCTACAGCACCTCCCTCTCTTGTTTAAATAAGAGAGTTCTAAGCCTAATACAAAATTATATACAATAAGAACAAATACCAAGTATAAAAATTAGAATTATAACCAGCATAAACAATATTGAGCAAGAAATGTGATAAATGTTTCAATAATTTTCCTATCTTAAGGAGTCTAAGTCTTTTATAAATAACTTGGCCAGGTCATGAGGGGAAAGTAGCTATGACTATCTAGTCTTCAACCCCATCAAAGACCTGAAAAGGGAAATAATATTACTTGAGTAAGCAGGAAGTACAGTCAAGTAACTTCCAAAATGTGCAACAAATGACAGAGACAACTGGCTACCTGGGCAATCACCCAAAGTCTCATTTGCAACACTGAAGCAACCAAATTTGGCTAAGGCCCAGAGTAACCGACTGAATATTTTCAGAGGCAGGAAATTTTTCAAAACTGTCTGATTCTGTATTGGCAGGATTTGACAGTCTTTTTTCTTGTATCCTGCCTGTTGTTTCCAGACATCATGCATTTTGCCAGTGGTCGATGCATGGGCAGTTCCTTGCCCAAAGGCCAGTTTTGCCAAGAAGAAAACAAATGGAATGTCTTCGGTGCTCAACATTCCCCCAGAAATAGATCAGTGCTGCCCAGAGCAATTGTGTCTCACGGTAACAGAACCCTAAGTTATTTAAATGCCATATTTTATGGCCCTTCGCAGTGGTTGAAGATTATCTATGCAGAATACAATCTCTATGTGTTGTAGTAGAGAGCCGCTTTTTTGTTTCCAGCTTCTCAGCCCTGAAATAATCACACAGAAACTATATTATTTAAATTACTGCTTGGCCCATTAGCTCTAGCTTCTTATTGGCTAACTCTTGCATCTGAATTAAACCCATCTCCATTAATCTGTGTATCACCACATGGCAAAGTTCCATCTGGCTCCGGCAGGGGCTACATGGCTTCTCCCTAAACTCTGCTTCCTTTCTCCCAGCATTCAGCCCAATCTTCCCCACCTAACTAACTCTGCTCCAGTCCACCCTGCTCTGCTATAGGTTCAAAGCAGTTTCTTTATTAACCAATGGTATTCACAGCATACAGAGGGGAATCCCACATCATGTATGTATCTAAAGAACCTGATAAGTCTAACTAAAAGTATGATAAACATGGATGACTATTGACTTATAATTCTTAATACTTACATAACTTAAAGACTAAGACTTCATATTAGAATATTAAACAATCTTTAAAAACCGTGCAACAAATGAGGACAAGGACCTCAAAATGTAAACAATGTATAAGTATCTTGATCAGAGGTAGAAATGTATATTGCAATATGATAAATATATCCTAAAGTTGTATCAATATACGAAATGTTTTAAGAAGAGATAGAAGCATGCATGCATACAATATGACACAATAACTTTGCCTAGGTATACAAATATTGTAGACAAAAATAGGAACATATTCAATATAATTTAAATTTGTATCAATATACAAGAATCTATACCAATGTATATTGCCTATAAATAATAACTCACAAGTATCCACTCTATTACTCACTATTATTATTAGCATGAGTAAGCTCACACTAATCTATTATCCCATCCAATTTTCTTTTTTTTCAAAGAGATCCCTGAGTCTTCAGAATTTTTCCCCAAAATCCCCAACCCTATACCGATTATAATCAACCCCAAATTGTTGGACAAACTTTGTTGGAAGAGGGGACATAATCTTCTAGAATTACTTCCAGCTGTCATGGGGACGATGTTCTTTCTATGGGATCCTATGAAAGTAAAATGATGGTTAAGTTTCAAGATTACTCTCTGGTATAATTGCAAATAGTCTCTGTGTATTCGGTAGGGTTTTTCTGAGGTTCATATTTGGAGTTCTGGCCAGAACATTATAAAAAGGTGCACCATTTCATCTAACCAAGTTGGAACCATTTTGAGCATCTGGTACCCAAAACAGGTCTAAAGTAGCACTATCAGCATCATCATCATGCCATATCAACCAGGTGGAGTTGTTGTTGTGGGGCCCCATCTTCTTCCTGGAAACTTCAAAGATTACTGCAGGAAAATTCATTATTCATTGTGGAAAACTTAAACATTATTTATACTACATATATTCAATAAAAGGTATGTCAGAGACATAAATAGGTATGAAGAAAGTAAATATTTTTTTCTAAATTCTTTCTTCTTTCTGTCCCATACCAGATGGCTCCTGACATGAGACAGATACTCTGAATTTTTCTTCTAACAACATGCTTGGATTTAGAGAAGAACAGAGCTGTTGTTGAACTCCAAAGTCAGCTTTGATTTTTAAGTGAGTCATGACTATTATTCTAGTTTATGTTCAGAGATTCTTAGCCTCAGATGGTCTGTTCTCAGAAGTCATATTTCTCTTTGTTTAGTAATCCTATTGGATAATTTTCTTTTTCTCTTTAGGCATCTAGATGTCCAGGGTCTCATGACTTTTTGAAGATGAGTATTTTCCTGCAAAGACAAGAACAGAACCCTGCCCCAGCCCTTACAAGGTTTCCTTACCACCTGTATGGTTGTTACCTCTGTAGATAAGATGATATTTCTCTTTCTCAAGAGATTTCTATTTTCCAAACTGAATCTTTATTAATTTTGATAGTATCTTGACTTTTCTTCTCCTGTGGAAACAAGAGAGAAATGAAGTGCTGTGGGACGATGGTCTGTATCCTGTCAATTATATTTTCAATAAATGCTGATTGGCCAGTAGCCAGGCAGGAAGTATAGGTGGGACAACCAGACAGGAAGGAGAGGCAGGGCAATGAGAACTCTAGGAAGAAGGCAGTTCCTTCTGAAGTCGTGACCCAGCCACAGAAGAAGTAAGATGTGACTGCCTTGCTGAATAAGGTACCAAGCCATGTGGTTAACACAGACAAGAATAATGGGCTAATATAAGTTATAAGAGTTAATAAGAAGCCTGAGCTAATGGGCCAATCAGTTTATAACTAATATAGACCTCTGTGTGATTTCTTTGGGACTTAACAATTGTGGGAACCAGGCAGGACTGAAAACCCTCTGACAACACCCTTCCCCAATGTAGCACATCTCCTGGCTTCCATTGTGAGGTCAACACATCCTTGAAATACATCGGCTGATGTAATTCAGAAGGTGTTTCTATTATCCAATGTCTCTCCGCTGCTATTCTTCCTTTCTCATTAGCGTTAAGAAAATTCATGGTTAAAAAAAGCATTATGTAATCTATTTCTGGGGGTATTTTCCATCCCTTTCTGTTTATTTAACATATCCCTTATAGTTCAATTTGTTATTTCTATAACTGCCTGACATGTAGGATTGTTTGGTATACCTGTGATATGCTTTATAGTATAATAAGCAAAAAACTGTTTTATTTTCTTAGAGACATATGCTGAACTATTATCTGTCTTTATTTGTACAGGTATATTCATGATGGCCATAACTTCTAATAAATGTGTGATTACTGAATCAGCCTTTTCTGAGCTTGAAGCAGTTACCCATTAAAAACCTGAATAAGTGTCAATGGTGTGGTGTACATGTTTTAATTTTCCAAAATCTGCCAAGTAGAACACATCCATTTTCCAGATTTCATTCCTTTGAGTACCCATTGGGTTAGACCCTGCAGGTAGCGGTGTTTGGTTATAAAAGAGCAAGTAGGACATCTCTTTATAATCTCCTTAGCTCGTTGCCATGTAATAGAAAACTCTTTCTTTAAACCTTTGCTACTGACATGATGTTTCTTATCAAATTCTGAGGCCTTCAATATACTTCCAATCAATAATTGATCAATTTCTGCATCACTATGTGCTAGAGGACCTGGCAGACCTGTATGGGATCAGATGTGTATTATGTATATGGGACAAAGCCTATTCCTGATTATATCTTGACCTTGTATGAATAATGAAGTTAATTCTGTAACATCTGGCATAAATTCAGTGGTTTCAATATGCAAGACAACTCTTTTACATATTGTGAATCAGTAACTTTATTAGGAAGTTCTTTAAAATCCCATAGTACCATGAGAATAACATATAATTCTATTTTTTTGAACAGAATTACAAGGGCTTTGTTCCACCTTACTTAATTCTTTTGATTTGTAACCTGCCTTTCCTGATTTATTTGCATCAGTATAGAATGTATGGGCTCCAGTTACTGGTGTGTTACATACAATGTGGGGAAGAATCCAAGTAGTTCTCTTTATAAGGTTAATTCTATCACTTTTAGGATAATAGCTATTAATCTCTCCTAAAAATTTAGTACAAGCTCTTTGTCAAGGTTCATTGTCTTCCCATAACTTTTTAATTTCATCAGTGGTAAAAAGCAGTATAATCCCAGCTGGGTCTATACCTGCTAGTTGACGAAGTCTCAATTTTCCTTTTATAATAAATTCAGAGACTTTCCACATAAGATTTTAAGTTTTTACTTGGTTTATGTGGTAAAAAGATCCACTCAAAGATAATATCTTCCCTTTGCATTAAAATTCCTGTAGGGGAAATTCTGGAAGGCAATATGACTAGAATGCAATTAAGATTTGGATTCACCCTATCCACATGTGCCTCCTATAATTTCTCTTCAATGACAATCAATTCCTTTTCAGCTTCAGTTGTTAATTCCCTGGGACTATTTAAGTGTTTGTCACTATCTAAGATTTTGTTTAAATGAACAATTAGATCAGGTGTTATCCCAATAGCTGGTCATAGACTGGAAATGTCTCCTAAGAATCTTTGAAAGTCATTAAGAGTCTGCAATCAGTCTCTCCTAATTTGTGCCTTTTGTGTTCTAATTTTCTGTAAACCTATTTTATAACCCAGGTAATTCACAGAAAAAATTAATACTGTTGAAAAGGATAACATTAATTTGACAGACAAAATTCAATCCATGTCAAAGGGTCCTGAGAAATTATCTGAAAGAATTCATACTGTTGAATTTGACAGTCAAAATCTGTTAAAAAGTTATGATAGGTTAGCAGATAGAGTATCTCTGCAGGAAGGCAATCTGCATGCTATCCAAATAATGTCCAAGAATGAGTGCTGTAGGACAATGGTCTTTTATCGTATCACTTGTATTCTTTTTAGTAAAATGCTGATTGGCCAGTAGCCAGGCTGGAAGTAGAGGCGTGGCAATGAGGATGACAGGAAGAAGACAGTTTCAGTTTGCAAAAAAGAACTGAATCCCAATATCCAATAAATGGATGTATCACAATAACCATATATGTGTTGCAGAATAGAATCCATAGTATCAGCAAACAGTTATTAAAAATTTGCATGTTAATGTCTGCAATTATATAACTTTCAAGTTTATTGATTTATTAGTTAATCAAATAGTTACCTGTGTTATGAGAGCCAGTAAATTGTTTGAGGTGTAATAATCTTTATCATCCAGCAGGTGTCACTGTTGCAGAGTCAGGACCGGCAGTGCAACTGGTGGCAGCACGAATAGTCCTGCACAGCTTCAGCCTTCTGCCTTGGTGCTGGTCAAATACTGACAAATATGCTTTGCTTGACAAACCAAAAGCAATCAAATCAACTCCATACACGGAGCAAGGAACCCAGAACTCATGAGTAGGGAGCACAAACCAGAAGCTGCACAAGTCGCCATGCGGCCGTGATAGAGGGAAATGCAAACGAGCTTGGGAAATTTCCAAGTTGCCACGCACTTAGCTTCACTGTGGTGGGAGTTTTACAAAAAACCACTTAGTAGGTGAAAGCGAGCCAGGCGGGTAGGGGTGGGAGACCTTCTTGGCTGTTGACCCTTGGGCCTTTTGGACTGGTCCACCCAGTAGGTGTGGAGTTGGGATCCACGTGGAGTGCCAGATGAAGATGAACGCTAAAAAAAATTCTACACTAGCTCAGAATTGAGTACAATAAAGGGTTATTTATTTAGGGGTAGATTCACAGATCACAGTCCTCTGCCTGAACAGGAAAACAGCAACTGAATCCCACAGTCAGAAGAGAGTGTGGTCACATGCCTTACATCAGCATTTATAGTATGAGAGGCCATACCCAAGTGGAAGGCTACTGGCTGAAGGATTTCCTACAGCAATCTCCTCACAAAATAAGTTACTGTACCCAGGGTATTATGAGAAGAAATTAGAAGGGACATTTAAAAAGTTTTCTGGCATGTGCTTTATAATTGTTAAAATTTTAAAATAGAACAAAAGGAGCTAAAATATAAAAAACAAAAGCTAGTAATTGAACTAGCCATGTAAGTGCCAAAGCCTTTGACTTTTCCACATTCAGTAGTCAAAGAAAGTATTTAAAAAATGACCTTAAGATAAACTGATTATTTTGACTTGGCTTACTATAAATAATCAATGTAAACTGGCTATGCAGTCATGGCATCTGTTTGATTTTTATGGTTAAAAACATAATTACATTTTTTTGAAAGTTTTTACAACAGAAAAAGTGTTTATATTCTTAAAAGTGTTTTGTAATACAAGGAATTTTATTTTAATCAATGATTAATGTTTTTAGAACTGATGTGTCTTAGAAGGAGAAAAGGAGAGAATCAGATTAAGGAGATGTTCTATATTCAATGCATTTTTTGTTCTTTTTTTTTTTTTGGTTTTTCGAGACAGGGTTTCTCTGTGGCTTTGGAACCTATCCTGGAACTAGCTCTGTAGACCAGGCTGGTCTCGAACTCACAGAGATCCTCCTGCCTCTGCCTCCCGAGTGCTGGGATTAAAGGCATGCGCCACCACCGCCCGGCTATAGTCAATGCATTTTACATTTAGAAAATACATCCACATAATTAGATGGTTACTCACTCTGCAGGACACACACACTGACCTGGCCATCTGCTTTTGTGTTACTGATGCCCTTTCTGCCCTGCTCCCTATGACAATTATTCCTGCCATACTCCTGTAGCTTCTCTCCTCTCAGCAGATGATTGGTGACAGGAAAAATAAGGGCACATCATCTTATTTAAATACGTTCAAGGAAGACACTAAGACCTCAATGATAAATTTATATATGGAGACAGTAATATTAAATACATGTTCATGGTTTTGGTTAAGAGGCTCAGTCTCCTGAGTTGTTACAGAATGTACATAAAATGACAATAGGGCAACATTTCCTTACATTTCAGATTAGCAAGGAGTTTTAAAAGTAAGAGCTGCTGACCCTGATAAAAGGTCTGGTTAAACTAGAGCTCATTTCCACTCAAATGATATGGAAATGAGTGCACAGCCTTCAACACATTCATGCTCTTTGACCTGGTAATTCTACTTGGAGTTAGTTTTATACAAGGGCAGACTCCAGCAATAGGAGAGTGATTGCAATGACTTATTCATTTTAAGTATATAACGGCAAGTAAGGTACAGATTTGAGATCATACATGTATTTTGCCTTTTAATCCTTATTAGCTCCACAAGAAAGATATTGCTATTTCTTTTCTTTCTGTGTTACTGCTGCTGTTGTTTTTTGAGACAAGGTCTCATTTTGTAGTCTAGCTATGTAGCTTAGCCTAGCCTAGCCTTCAACTTGTGATGCTCCTGTCTCAGCTTCTTGAGTGCTGAGATTACAGGTGTATATCACTATGCTTAGCTTTGAAATGGTCAATTATTCAACTGTTACATATACTACTTAAGAAGTACTTGATGTTAATGATATAAAATATTATTTAAATTTTTTTTATTTGTTCCTCTCTTCCTTCCCTCTTCCCTTTTTTCTTTTCTTTCTGAGACAAGGTCTCACTATATAACCCTATCTAGTCTGGAACTCTATATGTAGGTCAGGATGGCCTCAGACTCACAGAGATCCAATTGCCTCTACCTCCAGCATGCTGGGATTAAAAGGGTGTGTTCTGAATGGATTGGGATATCTTAAAAAGAAGTATCAATGTTCAGTTGCTAATTACTTGGGTTCTAGGCATGTATGACTAGTTTTCAAGAGCAAAGAAAAAAAATTTTGTTTTTATTTGATTTGCTTGTAGGGCAATACTGTGTGGAATCATAGAGATCTCCTTTGTGGGAGGAATAGATTGGGAAGAAAGCAATCTGTAGAATTTGCTGAGAGGACTTCAGAAGTTTAAAAGATGATCCCTGATGTTATCTGTGAAGAAAGATGGTCCAGGACAAAGAGTTTCATTTCCCATCAGATAGATCCAGTATTTCAGGTCAGCACCAGATCTCCTCCCCACAGAGGTATAGAAAAAATGGCTTTACTGTTTCTTATACATGGGATGAAATGCTACTTCTTCCCAACTGTAAGACTATACTAGATCACATTTCCCAACTTCAAAATTGTTGCAAGGGAAGGAGCCACTTGTTAGTCCGGACACCTGGCTAGCTTACACCCGAAATAACCACACAGAAACTGTATTAGTTAAAACACTGCTTGGCCCATTAGGTCTAACTTCTTATTGGCTAACTCTTACATCTCAGTTTAACCCATTTCTATTAATCTGTGCATCGCCACATGGCAGTGGCTTACCAGGTAAAATTCCCAGCGTCAGACTCCGGTGGATCCATGGTGTCTCTCTCCTCCACCTTTCTTTTTATCAGCATTCAGTTCTGTCTTCCCCACCTACCTAAGTTCAGCCCTATCAACTAGACCAAGGCAGTTTCTTTATTAAACAATGAAAGCAACACTAAGACAGAAGGACCTCCTACACCACAAAATTACTGACAAACAACCAAAATTAAAATACTTTGGAACAAGCATGAAGATTGTGTTATGGTTTGAATATTTGTGTCTACCTCCAAAATTCATTTGGACTTTAACCTTCAATGCAATAGTATTAGGAGGTGAGTCCTTGTGGAAGTGATTAGGGCATGAAGATCCTGACTTTGTGGACAGCTTATCAAATAGTTGGAGAGAACTAGCTCCCCATCCTTTTCACCATATGAGGATATAATAAGAAAGTGCCACCTGGGAAGTGGAGGGCAGTTCTCATCTGATATGAAACTTCCTATTACCTTAATCAGGTATTTTGATATAGCAGTCCAAACTAAAATACACACACACACACACACACACACACACACACACACACACACACACACATCAGTTAAACAGATTCAGCAGATAAATTTATTTTTATGGTTATCTAACCTTGGGGATTGAACTTAAGCCATCAGCATGTTAGGTAAGTACTCTACCACTGAGCTACATCCTCAGCCCTTTAAAAAGTTTAATTTGACACAAGATTTTGCTAAGTTGCTGTTGTATGAGACTCTTTCTGGTGATACAAAACACATAAAAAATAGTTAAAAAAATAAAAGCAGTTTCTAATTAATTTTATGTACTAAATCAATTCTAGTATATTCAAAATGTGTGACAATAACAACTTGATTTAGTCTAAAGCAGTGGTTCTCAACCTTCCTAATGCTACAAAACTTTAAATACAGTTCCTCATGTTATAGTGACCTCTAAACATAAAATTATTTCATTGCTACTTCATAAGTATAATTTTGATATTGCCATGAATTATGATGTAAATATCTGGCATGCAGGTTAGCTGAAATGTGACCCTCAAAGCAGTAGTGGTCCACAGGTCAAGAACCTCTGGTGTAATGCCTATAAGAATCAGGTCTTTGGTTTAAAAAGATAATAATTGTAATTAACAAAGATGTCAGTAATTATATTTTAAGAAATAGTCAAGTTATTTTATATTCACTAACTTAGCATATCTGTCTCTCTCTGTGTGTATATATATGTATATATATTTGTGTGTGTGTATATATGCACACACACAAATATATATAAATATATACACATAGGCACATATTCACATGGATAAGATTTGACTTATACTAATCCAGGGACAATAAATATCAGCACTGTTTACAGTTTACATTTGTGTATTTTGGTGCTATGGGACAATGGTCTTTTATCCTGTCACTTGTATTATTTTTAATAAAAATGCTGATTGGCCAGTAGCCAGGCAGGAAGTAGAAGCGGGGTGACTAAGCAGGAAGTAGAGGTGGGGTGATGAGAACAGGAGAATTCTGGGAAGAGGAAGGGCATAGTCTGCAGTTGTCACCCAGGAAGCAAGATGAGAATGCCTCGCTGATGAAGGTACCAAGCCACATGGCTAATGCAGACAAGAATAATGGGCTAATTTAAGATGTAAGAATTAATTGATAAGAAGCCTGAGCTACTAGGCCAACCAGTTTATAATTAATGTAGACCTCTGTGTGTTTCTTTGGGACTGAATGGGCGCAGGACCAGGTGGGACAGAAACCTCTGCCAACATTTTGGTCAAATATATATGTGTATTTTGGGACAGTTTATGTCATCAATGGCCTCTCCACAATGGATGCTAACAGTCTCCCAGCTGTGGCAATCAAACTTACCTTTAGAAATTGTCAGGTATTGCCTTCAGGAATAGGGAGGTAAGGGTAAATTACTCCTAGTTAAAAAAGCAAAAACAAAAACAACAAAAACCCGACAAATGCTAATTTTTGGTGACACCCTTCTCCAACAACAGCACCTACTCTAACAAGGCCACACCTCCCAATGTTGGCAGTCCCTATGGGCCATTTTCATTCAAATTATCACATTCCACTCCCTGGTCCCCATAGGTTTATAGCTATATGATTGCTATATCATAATGCAAAATGCTTTAGTCCAATTTCAAAAGTCTCATAGTCTCTAACAGTCTCAAAGTTGTTTAAATGTCCGAAGTTCAAAGTCTCTTCCAAGACTCACGGTAATCTCTTAACTGTAATTCCCTATAAAAGCAAAAACAAAAGCAAATCACAAACTTCCAACATACAGTGGCACAGGATAGACATTACCATTCCAAAAGTGAAGGACTGGAACTTAAAAAGGAAACACTGGACCAAAGCAAGACTTAAAACCAGCTGGGCAAACTCTAAACTCTGTTCAGCTTTGTTGACTACAATATACTTCTTTCTCTTGGGCTGGTTCCACTCCCAGTTAGTAGCTTTCCTTGGTAGTTTTTCCACAACTCTGGTATCTTTAACATCTTGGTTTCTCCAAGGCAATCCAGGCTTCACAGGTCATCTAACTTCACAGCTTCATGCAATGACCTCTTTACTAGGCCTCCATTCAAGAATCACATGGCCAAAGATGCCAAGTTTTGCTGCTTGTTGGAGTTGAAACATGGCCAATGGAATTAATCCAAAATTCTTCATTTCAGCTACAGACAAACTTTTTGGACTAGGGGAAAAAAAGCAGCCACTTCCTTCAGCAAAATATCATAAGAATGAGCTCTAGGCAACATAAAAAAATACTTCTCCTCTGAAACCTCTGTGGTAGCACCCTAAGTTCATCAAATCACACTCAGTACCACTGTCTTCCATGTTCCTATTAGTATGGCCCATTTAGCAGCACTTAACACATTCCATTGCTTTTCTAATCTACAGTCCCAAGGGCCTTATTATTTCAATCAAAAGCATCGTCAGGCCTAATACAGCAATATCCCAGTTTCTGGTACCAACTTCTGTTTTGAGATGTCCTCAGCCAATGGAATTAATCCAAAACTCTTCAGTTTAGACTCAGGCAAACTTTTGGACAAGGTAAAAAAAAACAGTCACATTCATCACCAAAATACCACAAGAATGATCTCTATGCTACATATTAATATTCTTCATTTCTGTAACCTTTTGAGAAAGGGCCCCAAGTTCATCAAATCACACTCAACTCCACTGTCTTCCATGCTCTTACCAGTATGGCCCATTAAGCAGCACTTAAAGCATTCAACTAGTTTTCTAATCCATAGTCCTATGTTCCATATTCCTTCAAACAAAAGCATTGACAGACCTATCACAATACCCCACTCCTGGTACCAACTTCTGTCTTAGTTAGGGTTTCTATTATTGTGAAGAAACACCATGACTATGGCAACTCTTACAAAGGACAACATTTAATTGGGTGGCTTATAATTCAGAGTTTCAGTCCATTATCATCATGGTGGGACATGGCAGGGTGTAGCTAGACATGGTGCTAGAGAGGTAGCTGAGAGTTCTATATCTTATGCAGGCAACAGGAAGTGGTCTGTCTCACTGGATGTGGCATGAGCATATATGAGACCTCAAAGCCTACCTCTATAGTAACACACTTCCTCCAACAAGACCACACCCACTCCAACAAAGCCATACTCCTAATAGTGCCAGTCCCTTTGGGACTGTATTCTCTTAAACCACTATAGTTTTATTATAGAAGAAAAAAAATCAATGAGATAGAAGATTGTCTTCTGAGAAAATAAATGAGCATGAGAATTTTAAATTGTCAATAGTGGTAGGACATGCCTGTAATCACTGCCTCAGCTTGGGCTACACAGTCATTTCCAGGCCAACCTGGGCAAAATTCTGCCTCAAAAAACCAAAAAAGGTGGGGGCTAGAGAAATGGTTCAGCAGTTAAGAGTATTTTATGTTTTTGCAGAGGATCTGGGTTTGGTTCCTAGTACCCACATGCTGGCTTACCATCATCCTGAACTCTAGTTTCAGGGTATTCAGCATCTTCTTATGACTTCTGCTGGCACCAGGCACACATGCAGTACACATACATACATGCAGTCAGAAAACCCATATACATAAAAATCTTTAAATATAAATCAGTGTAACACATGGCTTCAGCATGGCATAGAAATCCAATTCCAACAAGAAAGTTTCTTCACTGAAAATTGCTGAGAAAGGCTTGCCACTGAAACTGAACCTTATAGAAGAATTTTGTACGTGTAGACACATACAAGACCCTCTTTATCTTCTCTGTGGCCAGCAAGAGGAACAGCAAACTGAAGGAATCTGAAATGCTTAGAATCACCCCCAGATTTTCTTTGGCAAAATTATGGCGATGATTATGGGTTTATGTTGAAATACTTTTGATAAGTGCTACCAAGTCAGCAAGAAGTTGAGGGGTGGAATTGGTTTCATCATTGACTCCACCAAGGAGATGAATGAGTGATTCAAAAAGTATATGGAAATAGATTTTGCCTGAGATGCAAACAAAGTAATTTTTACTGTGGGCCTGGATCCAATGTCGTTAGAGCGGCATTCCCTTCCATAAAGTCAAAGCTGAGGCAGCTGGGCCTGTCCATTGCCCTGAAGAGGGATGTGTCAACCCTGCTGTCCAACTAAAGGTATGCAAGTAGGGTGATGCGGACCCCAGGACAGTCCCCTGTTCTAATGCTTATTGGGTATGAGATGTCTTAATTCAAAGTGGCCATCAAATACATATAGGATGTACAGTCAGAAAGGTTCCAGCGGATAAACCATTACCCGCCACAGAGTTCACCTGAATCTAAAGACGATCCCAAAGAGGATGATGACAGTTGACTTGGGGACTCAGGACTGAAGTCTTCCCATTTATTCTTTGTTTTCACTGGACCATTCAGGACTGCTGCCACCCCATGTAGGGAATAGTTATTTACTTTGCTGCATATGAAGTCATGGAAAATGACTGTGCTTCTATAAAGAATAAAATTTTGTTTGTAGGGTGTCTCTGTACAGCAAGAGGAAAAATAGAGAATTTTTTTGATGATATATAGAAGACAAAGTAAACAAGATGAAGAAATGCAATTCTGAATGTATAAATTTATCACACTGTACTCTATAAATACATACAAGTATTACATGTTAACAAACAAGAAGAAATAAAAAGAAAAAACAAACAAAAAACCAATCCTAACTTAAACTGAGTCCTTGGATAATATAGTACCTTCCTAGAAGGGGGGTGGTAAGGATGTGTCTATGGCTAAGAAATAGCCCAGTAATCATAGAGAATGTGTGGGCCACTGATTTTGGAGACACAACCATCTTTCAGCACCAATAAGCTGGAGATAGTGTTTTCTACATCAGAGTTATTAGGATGTATGTAACACACTTTGAAGAG
The DNA here is from genome assembly GCA_004026605.1 of Ondatra zibethicus. Lineage (NCBI taxonomy): Eukaryota > Metazoa > Chordata > Mammalia > Rodentia > Cricetidae > Ondatra > Ondatra zibethicus. Next base: position 46,969 of record PVIU01014254.1, read on the forward strand.
TGCATGACTCACAATTTCAAGAACTTTTTTCTTATTCACATGGTCTATTTTTGCTTAGTAGAATATCCTAAATACCTACTAAAAAAAATTAAAGATTTGTTCTCTTTACTGAAGAATCCACATAGTGAAGCTTTTCTAGAATTATCTGGAAGAAATATAGTACCTAGAAAAGTGGTTCTCAACTTTCTTAATGTCATGATCCTTTAATGGTGTGGAATAATTCTGTATCTGTCAATTATGTTTTAAATAAACGCTGATTGGCTGATAGCCAGGCAGGAAGTATAGGCGGGAAAACCAGACAGGAAGTAGAGGTGGGGAATGAGAACAGGAGAATTCTGGCAAGAAGGAAGCTTTATCCGCAGTCCTGCCCAGACCACAGAAGAAGCAGGATGTGATCTGCCCCGCTGAAAAATGTACTGAGCCATGTGGTTAACATAGATAAGGATAATGGGTTGATATAAGTTAAAAGAGTTAATAAGAAGCCTGAGCTAATGGGCCAACCAGTTTATAATTAATGCAGACTCTTTATGTGATTTTCTTTGGGGCTAAATGGCTGCGGGAACTGGGCAGGACAGAAACCCCAGCAAACAGGCTCTCATGTTACACTTTAATTCAGTTCCTCATGTTGTGGTAACCCCAAGTCATAAAATTATTTTTGCTGCATTTCATAACTATAATTTTTCTACTGTTACGAATCATAATTTGAATATTTGATATGCAGGGTATCTGATAAGCGACCCCTGTGAAAGGGTCGGCAACTCACAGGTTGAGAACTGCTAGCCTAGAACTAGCTACTACTGAACTCATGCAGGTGTTATGTAGCGATTTCCTCCCAGATAAAATAGTTCATCTTAACAGAAGCTCAAGACACAGGAAAAGAGAAGTAAAACACTGCATCCTTGGAAGCTCTTAAACCCAGGAAGTAAACAACTCAAAGGCTTTGGGAAATTCCTGAAACGGACCAGATTCACTCCCTCCCCAAGCATATATAATTAGTAAAGCTGGCTGAGAGATGGTTCAGACAGACTTAGTTGTCTAGAAGAGATACAGATCACCTGAGTATCTGAAAGAGACAATGTTCAACCTGTTGAGCTTTCTGCAAGTTGTGCAGGTGTTGTCCAGGTTTTCTTCTATGAGCTGTGAACACTCCTGGGGTGGGCTTTTGGTGATGTAGCTATTTTTCAGTCATTTCTGCTCCTGCAAATAACCCTCACCCAAATTTCTGTAAATATAATTCCAGTAAAATCCATTGTTTCACTAAGTTGGATTTTGGTGGTAACCTTACTTTGGCTTCTGGGGGTGGGTAGATCTTTGTTTACATCCCCCACCCCTCAGAAATAGTGTTACAGCACAGCAGGCTACAGTGGTAGACAAAGCTTCTGGGATGAACTAAGTGCACAGAAGCTTGGGCTGGGTTAAGCAGTACTTAGTGATGTTTGTACTGAGGTGAGGGGACAGTAAAGTTCTTTGGCATTGTGTTAGGTTGATTAGACCAAATTAGAAAGAGACAAAGAAGGAAGGGCTCCTAAAATAAACTATCAAGCTTCGGAAAAGCACGTCCCTTTAGGTTTTGAGAGCTGAGAGACCACGGCACAAGCTCTGTTTGTTTCTCTGGGCCCACTGCACTCCAGGGAACTTGGAATTCTTACCCCGGCAAAGTCCGCCTGATGCAGGCTTTCTTAGTGCTCTGCTCTCTCAGGCTCCACCCTTCCCAGCTGTGTTGTCCCTCTTCAGCTGCCCTGCCTTCCTCAGCTGTGCCCCCCGCTCCCTCCTCAGCCTCTACTTCTCCTCAAGTCACCCCTTTCTCCTCAGCCGGTTTCCCTCTCCTCTGCCCTCATCCTTCCTCAGCGGTCCTCTCAGCGAGACGCACAGGGGCTTTGGATTTGCTCCTCCCCTTCCCTACCTCCCCGCCTCCTGCGTGGCCGGGGAGGGAGCCGGCCCGCTTGAGCCCGCATCCGTGTGCACTGGTTGCGGCAGGGCCCAGCGAGCAGGTGGAGCTCAGCCTCCCGCGGAGCATTGGGCGGTGGACCGCAGTGACGAGGCCCGAGACATGGCGGCCACGCGCCTCTGAGGCCGCAGAGCCAGAGCCTCTTGCTGCCCGAGCTGCGCCTGACGATGCAGCTTGGCTGCTGACTGCCCGGGCGCGTGGCCCCGAGGATCCTCGCTGCGGTCATCACTCTGCAGTCTTCATGGTGTATTCCTCCTCAGTGCTTCCGGCCGTGTAGCAGCGGCTGCCGGCCGGGCCTCAGGGCACTCTGCCTATTCATCAGGCACTTTGCATTTTCACCTCCATTCCCATTTGCTTTTCCTTCCCCCTTCTGCTTCACATCTATCTCCGCCACCCCGCTATGGCCGCAGAAGAGGTGCTGCAAACGGTAGACCACTATAAGACTGAAATAGAGAGGCTGACCAAGGAGCTCACAGAAACCACCCACGAGAAGATCCAGGCTGCTGAGTATGGACTGGTGGTGCTGGAGGAGAAACTGACTCTCAAGCAACAGTATGACGAGCTGGAGGCCGAGTATGACGGCCTCAAACAAGAGCTGGAGCAGCTCAAAGAGGTGAGCTGTCTGTCTCCTATTCCCCTCTCCCGATCTGACATTTCTCGGCGCCAAGCATTATTGTAGAGAAGTCAGAAGGGATATGGCCAGAAGGACTTCATCTTAGAGCCCTTTGTTGATCAAAGAATATTGAAAGAGTTCATTGTTTTCATCAATAGAAAAATTGCCCAAGAAATGAATGCATAAGCTGGAATGGGAATATCTTTAGCTTGTGGGGGGTGGGGGTAGGGAGAGTCACAAGAGTCTTCAAGTATCAGCGCTGGCAGTTAACACTGAACTGGGTTGAAATGTGTAAATCAAACTTCTAAAACTGCAGTTATTTCAAACCCAGTTATCAATGACCATTGCATAATCCATCCAACTGACGAGGAGTTTGTGTCTGAGAACCCACAATTTCAGGACGGTAGAATTTGGTACCTCAGCTGTCTGCTGAGTAACTGCTTCTTGGTGAAATAAGGACTCGGTATTAGGACTCACCACCCCAGTATGATGCTGTCTTTAGTTCTTATTTATCATGGGCCTGTAGGAGCAAAACAACTTTGCTAGGTGGTTTTGCTGCCCTTAATTTCACCTCTGAGCCAGGTTGAGCTTATGTTTTATGGAAAGTATACCGAGACTGAGAAAAATTAAACTCACCTCCAAACGGTGTGAAAGAAGGGTATATGTAAAATATATGGATATCCGTGCCTTGCCTGTCAAATATGGCCCTTCAAGTTGAAAATGACTGAATTTATAAAACCAGAATATCACCAATGTTCTGTGAATAACATTTTTCTATTTTTATGTTTTTTTCTTTTAAATACTAATGTACCAAAAGAAAATAGTGAATATGTATTTATGTCTAACGAAGCACTCATAAGGATTATCTGTATTATTTAAGGCACTGGGAGTAGCAAGTAATCGAATATAAATGTTAATGCACATATACACTGCTTACCTGTGTGACAAGTCTTTATTTTTAGGTGCATACTAACGTTTTTAATGTTAGGCATATCATAATACAGACGCAGAAATACTTTTCATATAATGTTTATTTTAGGGAAAGAGAAGGTCCTGTTTTGTGTTGTTACAATTAAAATACATGAGTTGACATTCTAATCAATTTGTCTTCTAATTCATAAATAATACAGATTTATACCTTCAATTATGCTATTTTATTCAGCTGCTTAGATACCAAAAAAGATCTAAATAGATATGGTTGAAAAATCATAGATGAAAATATAATTTTTGTATATCAGGCTATAAATTCTAGTTCATGCTTTTCTTGCCATATTTATATTTGGTTTAAATGGTATCTGTACTTACTTATATTTTCTAAATTAAATTATGTCTTAGATTTACATGTTTAAATGTAGTGGTACTAAACCTGGAGAAATCAGGAAACAGATGATTATTGTGATTCTCAGAGATGTTTCCATAACGTCTTATTTATCAACTGCACTTTGCCAAGGTGGAGAAATGTAAACAAATGTTAAGTCATCACTTTCTTGGTAGAAGAGATGGACTTACGTGATGATTTAAAATATGATTGTTAATAGGCCTTTCTCCTTTAGTTAAAAAACACTTTTAAGGCAATTTCTGTGTTGCATGTACTCAACATAGTATATCTTAATACGGTTGTCTTTTGTCTATAGTAGACAAAGAATTCTTAAGGGAATAAATTTGTTTATTTATTCATTTGAAGACGATAGATAAAATTGTATGTATTTATCACGTATAATATTGTGTTTTGCAGTATACATATGTTATGACTTAATCGAGCTAATATATTACTTCACAAATTATTGGTTTTTTTTTGTGATAACCCAACACCCATTCTATATTTTTAAAAAGTGAATATATTGGGAATTATAGTCATCATGCTGCACAATGAATTTCTTAAACTTATTCCTCCTGTCTAACTGTAAAAATGCATCTTTTCATCAACATCTCTTCTTTTAAGCAATCAACACCTCTGATAACTACCATTTACTTCTCTGATTCCTTATATGAATGAGATAATGAAATATTTGTTCTTCTGTGCCTTGCTTATTTAATTTAATATAATTAAGTCTTTAAAATAGAACTTAGCACATAGTAGGTATAAGAATAAATATTTTATAAAAATCAATTTGTATTAGAAGAAGTCACACCTTTACCAAGTGTTTGGAAGTCAGTATTGCTTAGTGTCAGATTAAGACTGAGAAAATTGAAGAGTGTAAGAAGTGACCACCCATATTAGTCTCATTGACAGTAAAGAGAAAAAAGGAAAATGTTTTATATAAGAATAAGTTTCTTAACATACAATAATACAAATACCAACTGTATTTATTAAAATAAAAATTTAAGGAATAAAATTATAAATTTATCAAATGACACTCATTTTCATTGTATTTTGATTAACATTTGGAATAAAGAAAACAATAAAGATTCTTAGTAAGTAGGATTGTAGCTATACAAAACTGTATTTGTGATAGTAAAATAATTGTTATTATTTGATAAGACTTGTTTTTATCTTTTAAATATGTTTTATTTTAGTTGAGAGCATTACTTAAATGAACTGAGTCAGTCTTAAATACAAATACAAAAACAAACAAACAAAAATAATTGTGCAAACCAAGATATTCTGATGGTGATGCCTTTTAGTGGGTGTGTGTGTGTAGGTCAGAGGACATCCAAATATTACTCCTTAGACAACTTGTTTTTTGAGACAGTATCTCTCATTGGCCTGGAACTCACCAAGTATGCTAGGTTGGCTGGTCAGTGAACCCTAGGGAACCACCTATATTTGCCTCCCCACTGCTGAGGTTACAAGTGTTAGGCTTTCCTCTTTTAAATAATTAATCAATTATTACTTTTTAAAAAGTTTTTTCTTATTTTTCTTACCAATCTCAGTTTCTACTCCCTCCATTCCTCCTGCTCCCTCTATTCCCCACTCCACCTCCCCCATCCACTCCTCAGAGAGGGTAAGGATTCCCATGGCGAGTCAACAAAGTCTAGCACATTGCTTTGAAGCAGGACCAAGGCTCTCCCCTCCTATACCTAGGAGAATGGATTCCAAAATGCAAGTACAAGCAGTAGGGATAAATCCTGGTCTCTGCCAGTGGCCCCACAGTCTGCCCCAGCCAAACAACAGTTACCACATTCGGAGGGCCTAGTTTGTTCCTATGCTGGTTCTTTCTTGTCCTTCCCCCTTCCCCTCCCCCTTCCCTTACTGTTAG